>JAATLQ010019402.1:0-39723 GCA_013421005.1 Heliconius erato x Heliconius himera
GCCACACGCGGTCGAACGCGCGCGACACGTCGAGGAAGGCTGCTGTGGCACTCTCCTTCCTGTAGAAAGCTGTGGTCGCGTAATGCACCACTCTGGCGACCTGGAGCGTAGTAGAGTGCCCGCTACGGAAGCCAAACTGTTGATTGCGCGGTTGGAGGCCCCCGACTGTCACAATTCCACTGCTTTTATAGTTATTTTCCACCTAAATCTACCCTCTTTTACACGAGTACGCTAACATAAGACACTTCGTTCTTATACAGCGTGAAAGACGACGTGACGAACCTAGCGTTAAGACACTCTGTTCCCCGTTTTGCGCCCCGGCACCAGAGCGAAGAAAATATAAATTTAAATAAATATTTCATTTCCTAGAGTCGGCATCAAACCCACAACCAGGCACTCACTTCTGCCCCTACGCCACGAGAGGCCTTAAATTAAATTTATAAAGAATGCAATAAAACATAGGCTTAAAACATTGACCTAAATAAGAAATTAATTAATTAACATTCGAATGTGATCCACTCCAAATAGATTCCTGACCTCTTGACATTTCTAAAAATTACTAGCCTAAAGCACTAATCGAGTCCATTATCTACGGTGTAATTATATCAGCCAGTGTTGCCCAAGAGCCGACGTGTTACATAGAAATCGGCTGATCCATTAATGTTGTTGCAAATCGTCAGGTTAACGATTTAGAGTATTTTGATGATGTCAGGTATTCTTATCTTTATTTATATCTATTTAGATAAATTGGCAAGGTTGTATAAGAAATTAATACGATTTTAATTTGGAAAGGCTGTAATTTGACAGTCAACTAATTAAAGAGGATTTGGTAAGCTGGCATAAGTATTTTAATGTTAGTGTAATTTTTGGCTTAAACTTTACATAATATCCCATAGTAACAGAGTAGTCAGAGGGAATCTAGTGTAAAAGCACTCCGTGTGTCTTCTCACCAAAACAGAGAAATGAAAATAATTTATTACGCCTAGTGAAAATGGAACTCACAACCATCACGTTTACAGTCTTACGGTCTACGACTATATTTTTCGAGTCAAGCAGCATCGAGACACTTGAATTCTTGGCTAAAGACCAATAAAGGAGTTAAAAGGCGAGCTCCTCATCCGCAATACGAACAATTGAATTGAGCACCAACAGTTGTTCAGGAACTGCCCCACTGCATGGCTTTTCACACGTAGCTACAACAATAGTACCATTATTGGGAAGGACAATGGCAGTACTATTACATACAGTTATATTGTATGTAAAAGTTTGATAAGCCTCCTTATTTAACTTATTTTTTCGCTTCACGACTCTAGTGCTAAGACACTCTGTTCTGGTTAAGATACTTCCGTTCCCCACTTTCCGCTGAATTCTGGAGGCCTTGTGTGTGGAGTACCAGAACTCAATGCCTCATTTTGCCTCATTGCCAGCGCTAAAAAATGGAAAAATGAAATATTTCTTTCTCCCGAGTAGGAATCGAGCACACAAACGCCTCGTAAACATCCACGTTCGTGGGGCACAAAAACACCACGACAGTCTATATTAATCTGCTTCTCTTTTTCCTTAAAAAAGTATAAAAATTACGATTATACATTTTGTTGCGACCTAAATCTAAAATTATTATTAACTTACAAAACAAACCCAAGATATATTATATATAAATCTTCGTCTTTGCTTTAGCTACTTCCACCGGGTAAATGGTTACGGCGTGGAAAGGACTCCGGCGCCGACGCAAGCCGACGGCAGCGACGTAGTCGTCGGCGGGCTGTTCGCGAAATTGGCGAAGCAGCAAGGAGGTCCGCCTCGACTTCCCGCATTCCCTGTTATGTTGGATATGAGCTCTACAAAGGTAACTGACGTTTTTTACTGGTAAAATAAACGAAGTTGAATTCCGCCGCTCTACAAGCAATTTCTTGAAAATCATGTGGAAAGTGGGGAACGGAGTGTCTTCACACTAAATATACAACGTTAAACTAAAAGAAAAAATGGCAATGTCAAATTTGGGCGGAAAGTGGAGAATGGAATATCTTAACACTGGGTTCTTTGCCTACCCTGCTGTGTAATATAGTGTGTGTGTCATCTTTTTTAACAAAAAGAATGTACCTATAGTTATACTGAAGGTGGACAAGTATCGATTTTTAAAATATAGTTAAAAGTAAAAAATTTGCAAAATTTAATTTCATCATTATAATGTATGTTACACACGCGATAGGTCAACTACAATGCGATATATTTATTGTACGACTCATACGATTTCATATATACGATTTTGAGCACGAAAACCTATTTCGAAGGTTGGCCTTTTGCTTATCATATAATTGAAATTTCGTGTATCCGAAAAGATATTTGCAATAAAAAAAAAAAATAGTTATACGACACGTGTTACTTAAATAATGAAATCTTATTACTTATTTCGAAAGCAACACTCCTTAAGCGTGTTAAGAAAATATTAAAACATTGTTTTACAATATCCGCTCGTACGTCGCAATGGACACCGCTCGGAGCAATGCCACTGCCCCTATGAAATAATTCACGCTCAGCTGGCCGCTGGTTTCATAAGTAAAACTCTTTAAAATTCATTATTAATTATTTATTCTGTGCTCACTGACCTTCCCGCTTTAATTACACATCTGCACCCCGATTCATAGTTCACGGCTCTTATTAAAGTGTTTCGGAGCATCGTAAAATACGTTTTTGGATGCTATCTCCGTAAACAATCTCCGCTCGAGCGCCCAGTTTATGATAATTATTCGTGCTTGTTTAAAGTAATAACTGTAGCGTTATGAGGCTATCGTCTTCTATAATAATAATTGTGGCAATTAAATCTGATAGGGCACGCGACCTTTACACTTCCCGCTTCGTACCGCAGTTAGTAGATAAGAGGGAGAGAGTGGTGATGTCCCCGCCCCCGGCGGCGGCGGCGGCGGCGGCGGGCAGCGAACCGTCTCGGCTCTCCACCGTGGAGCGAACTGGAGCTGCACTAATTGGCGGAGGCACGCGCCGCGCGACACGCCACAGATGGGATGTGAAATCGAAGTGCGCTCGACTTTTTCAACTAACGACTTTTTTTCCATCGAGAGCAACGCACGCGAGGTTTACGATTTATAATTATATAGTCTACAGCTATTTCATTTAACTGAAAGGTTAAGGAGATAGCACCTAGTGTGGATGTCGGGATGTCATGTTTTTAACATAATACATAATAAATCTCTCGTAAAAGGGACACAGTTCAAACGGAACGCAACAATGCTGATAGTAATTTAGAACGTGATCTATCAATGTAGTACAATGGTGTTTGCTTTCTAATATCAGTATCGCCGCAACAACATCGTCCGACACTCACCCGCGATATTAACATGATTTGTTACATTTCTCTTTGTACCTTTACACTATAAATAGTCCGGTTTAATATATTTTCACCTGTGAAGAGAAACGGGAGCGGTCTCGGAAATAAATCGTGAGATTAATGGGCCCCGCGTCTGGCTGCGCGCGCGCACGCACGGAGCCGTGCACTCCGCGCGCGCCTCATTTTGAATTTCATTCGGAATTAGTGCCATTCCGTTTTATTGCGGAGTGGCAATTAAAAAAGATAGATTGCAATTTGACCCGCGAGCGGCCAGCGTGACGGCGTGACGGCCCACAACGTTATTATGACGAATGCCCGCCATTTACGGTCTCGATCAGATAATAAGTTCGCAGTGTTTGCTCAACGCTGCCACTCGACGTGCCGCCGAGTAATTGACCCTGCGTCAGCGTAAGTCACAACTTGCGTGATCTTACTGAAGCGCAATTGAAATGTTTTTTTTGTGTTTGATTTATTTGATTTATTTTTTGTTTAATATTTCTTCTACTTTGTAACGGGTAGCGTGACACAATATTGGTCGTTTAATGTTATTTAAAACTCGGTGGCTTATATCTAATTACAATAGTAACAACTACAATCTATCTAGAAACTACGGTTTTCAACATAGCAGGTATATAACCCCGTATAACCCCATATTATTTATATTTTAGAAACAAATATAATATAACAATATATAATAAAAAAAAAAATTGTATCTAGACTCTCCTAGCGATATCGCGAGTGGGCCGCGGTGGCAGGTCAAGACGTAAACGCGTCGGCGCAGGAGTGACAACGGAACATTCACCACTGGACCTCTCAGCGGCGGGGGAGAGTGCGGCGAAACGCGCCCGCCTCTCAGCCAGCCCCAGCACGAGGAGTGATGGAGACGAGAGAGTGTCGAATGAAGGTAAAACTTGTTAATGTTTGAGAATAAAAAAAATAAAATGTTCTAGAAATCACCTCTAACCTCCTCTTCCTTTCCTGTCTACGTCATCTGAGGACACACATCGTCAAGGACTGATGTTTCTGTAAAATTTATGATTTTTATTTGTAAACAGAATTAAATTAAAAATATATTTAATACATATTTTTTACGTTACATTTAATTTACTTATAATAAATTAATATATGTACGGTCGTACAGTAAATTTCAAGACAGCGAGATTTGAATCTACGCATTTCGTTATAGTTGAAGCAAATTTTTCACCAAATAAATATTATTTACTGTTGTACAGTGTGATACAGTTGTTCTAAGTATAGCTATTTATCATATAAATATATTTTTAGAAATAAACAGATACTATATAGTATCTTCTTAAAAAAAGATTATTAAACAGCTTAAAGTCATAACTCGCTTTTATATTTCTACGGAAAACATGATATTAAGAATAACTAAAATTATTTATAGTTAATGGAACATTCCAAACAAATAACACCTAATAAAAAATATAAATATACATCTCATTCGTTCTCTTGAATTATTGCAAATTGAATAAAAACTTATATGCGTAATTTTTTGAATCAGCTGCAGCAGGTATCGCGGCTAGTTAAGAAAACATCAAATCAAAAATCAAATCAAACCAGCTTCACGCTGTATCCCGCACACAGCAGGGTAGACAGAGGGAACCTAGTGTTAAGACACTCCGTTCCCCACTTTCTGCCGAATTCTGGAGGCATTGCGTGTTGAGTGGTAGAACTCAACGCCGCGCTTAGCCTCGACACCAGAACGAAGAAATGGAAATATAAATTTAAGTAAATATTTCATCTCCTCGAGTGGGGATCGAACCCACAACCGGTCAGTTTTACAGTCACACTTCGTGCCGCTGCGCCACGACTGGCCTCGGTTAATAAAAATTAATTATAGTATAATAACTGAAGCTTACAGAACAGTTAGCTCATCGCACTTGGAGATATATGCATTTAATTATGAAGTAAATACTCGTTTGTGTTTTAAATGCTATCTATAGCTGTAAAAAAATCATTTGGTTTAATTTATTAATGGAATTTTGCGGTTTTATAAATATTATGATTTGTTATTTACAATTTATTACTTTGTGTTATAAAATAATAAGAACTGAGAGCCTTTTGAATGTGTATAAGGGTCGTTTGACACAATGTTTATATTTCTATTCGTTTGTATTCAGTTACATATTCTTCAGAGGCCGCCAAGGCGCAGTGAGATATCGTAATGTTTGTAGGTTCCCAACTCGAGAGAATCATTACCCTGATTCCTTTTTCAAATTATTTTAATTTTCCCGTTCTGGTAAATAAAGTGCGACGTTGATATCTGCCTTTCAACACAAATTGTCTCGAAAAAAAACATTAAGCGTGGCGTTGAGTTCTGCCACTCAACACGCAATGCCTCGAGAATTCGGCAGAAAGTGGGGAACGAAGTGTCTTAACACTAGGTTCCCTATGCCTACCCTGCTATGTGCGAGATACAGCGTGAAGCTGATTTATTTTTTTTGTCTCGAAAAAATTGGCGGAGAGTGGAGAACGGAGCTCCGTAATTCCATCCATTGATTCCTATATATAAATTTAATAGAAAAATATTATATATAATTTTTAACAGTTTCTATAAAACAAATTAGTGACCATATTTTCCCTCAGACCGGAGTGAAAACCGCGAATGCCTGTGTTCTGAGGCGCGGGCGCGGCTCTCCGCGATGACCGTAGACGATGTCTGCGAGTTCGTCAGCTCCATCGACATTTGTGCAGAATACGCAGCGGTAAGTCAAATTTTAATGCATTAATTAGCAGGATAAGCTGAAGCCAAGTGTTAACACACTCCGCTCCAGACTTCCCACCGAATTCGGAAGGCATTGAATTTTGGTGTTGAATATATATTTCATTTCTTGTGGGAATCGAACCAACAATCTATCCCGTTTACCCTGCGCCACAGCAGGCCTCATTATTTCATATGGCCTTTTATACAATTAATCCTTTGCAGTTGTAAGTTAAATATAATACAGCTTGGGCAGAAATTGGTTTGGCCGTAAGGTATACATTTTGATGACGAGATATTTCTAACTATAAATATGTGCACTTCTTTAGGTCTGATCACTATAGGACAAGATTTATATTATTTACTAAAACTATACAAAAATTAATGTTTAATCTATCTTGTTAAGCCATTAAAATAACGATCAGTGATTAAACTATCCAGATTCCTAGCATAAATCAAACAGACAAACAGCCGTGTGGTCCCTATTAATATTTTCAACGGAATTATAATACGATATTAGCGATCGTTCCATCGTAAAATGAACGTGCACCTGTAAACTGCAATTATAATTAATTGGTCGATGGGTCGGCACTGAATAAAATTACGCACTTGTCTTTGGATTTTACGAATATAAATGTATACAGTGCAGAGTAGTTAAGTTTCTAACAGTCACGAATATCGATTTAGCTCGGTGGGAGAAATCGATTTTATATTTTGAAAATAATAATATATATATTTTAAGCTTTATATCGATATATAATATACCTGGTGCGGTGAATTCTTGGTCAAACTTTAAACTACATTCAACATATTATGTCTTTCCTGCCAAAAATATTTACTGTAACTTTATAATATTAAATTATCATCGATTCTAATTGTTTTCATTGAATTTGGCAAAAAAAGGTAAAAATAATAAGTTTTTTACGCTCTAGTTATACAATGGTAAAATATAGACAATTATGTAAAATTGTTTTTTAGTAAAATCAATGAAATTAAACAAAAATACCTCCTTGGCTCCTAAAAATACCTTCTTGGAAAACGAGCACATATTAAAAAATTATGAGTTATTTCGATTACGTTGCACACACATAATTGTTTACACACTGAGTTTTAATTCGATTTTCGAGTGAAAGGGAGCCAGATGTGTAACACTCAGTTGTTACATCCATTAATTTAATTAAATTGGATTCTGATTCTGATACTTCTCTAGCGTTACATCAACAATTATACACTTAATCATGATTGTGTTTCTTGTTGTTTTTTTTTTATCTTCACGCACGTCCTACATTTTACGGCCTGAGCAAGAAAATACCTATGTTGTTTTTTTTAATATTTATAAAATAACGTAACTTAACACCAAAAAGGAAAAAAATATATAATGTTTCATGATTTTTTGATTTTTTTTTAATTAAAGGACAATACGCCAGTTGTAGAGCACAACGTGAGATGCAGAGTAATAATATTCTGTTTTAAAGTATTAAGCCTTCGACAGTGTCCTCTAAGCATTTTATTCGTCTGGCCTCGTTGTATTAGTTGGATGTCCTATTGGTTGAAGCAAAGCCGGTAGTAAAATGTCTATCGTATTGAATATAAATGAAATGAGCCTTGATTTGTATAGAAGCTATTTAAATTATGGTTTTTAAAAGGTCTATGCTAGGACCGTGTTGTTTCTTTGGTTAGTAAAGTTATAATTATACTACACGCCGCCCGCTACTTCGTTTACGTGGAGTTTATGAGCTTTAGTATGTCATTTTCATTTATCTACTGTTGTCATTAAACCTTGAAGCAAGTAGTCAAAGAAACTGTTGATGAAAGAATAAAAGTGTCACAACATCACTTCAGTGTGCAAGTCTTCAAAACCAATTAAATCCTAGATCCTGTTCAGGACTTGGCCAGCTATAGAACAAAAATTTTTCATTCAATTCCGCCCGTACCTGGTTACAAAGATGCGCGATGTATAAACAAACAATAAAAATCATACATTAGTATTCTGTTATTACATTCATCATCCTAAATTATTCTTTTTTAAATAGAAAATGTACGGATATTTTTTTATTATTTCAATATCTTTTAGATAATAAATAATATTGTCATTAAAAACCATGAAAAATAGATCACAAATTGAATATGAGTGAAATCTGCTATATAAAATTGATATACATAATTATAATTCCTGAAAAATTAAATAAAAACTCTTTCATGGTCCATAGTTAGTAGTTGAATATGCAATGTGCTATCGGAGCGAGACGCGCGGGCGGCTGCATCCCGCTAGAGCACATCGCTAGCATTTACATTAACATCAATAAAATTAATAATTTATGATCGTCATAGTTATCATATGTATTAAAATTCATGTTAAAATTACTATTCATTACTTGGGAAATTATATACTCAAGATACTCTACAGGTTTCAAGATAAATAGAAATGAGATTTTTTCTCGAAATTAGTTTTGCATTATAGATAATTTGATTTTTATCAACAAACAGTATTTGGGCTTCAATATAGTTAAATAGAGAATTTAAAGCAAAATTACCAATATCTTGGACTTCAGATGTGACTGAGTGACTGATTCACATTTTCCTTAGTAAAAATTAACGTCATAAAAAAGATTATTACTATATTATATTTTTTGATAAAATTATAATCTACAATACTATATTTACAACCAAGAGTCAAAGCAACAGTTTATATCCATAATAAATAGTATATCATAGTCTTTTATCCATAAGCATTATTAGGCAACGCAACGCTTTTGGCACAACAAAGCGCGCCGTGATGCGAACCGCCATAATAGCCCTTGCACAATGCCACTACGTACATAATCTGGTCCAACTGACGTGGGAAAGAGACGAGGATTTAAAATTTCCATAACATTTATATATCAAAATTGCAAAATGGAAAGGAGAGTGGATCGCGCAACGGCCTACGGGAGCTCAGGTGTCGCGATACACACGGCGAGGAAATGTAAGTCGTGGAGTGCTCTGAATATATTATAATGATGACAAAATTACATTATAGTAGTTAGTTTCGATCTCGTAACACTGGATTTAGCAATATAAGTAAGACTTCCGTGTGTGCGAAAAGAAGAAATGCGAAGAAATCTTTTGCTATAGCTATGCTATATCTTTATATTGTAAAACAGACAGTAGACTTCTTAAATGTTGAAGAGAATAAAAAAACAGCTTCACGCTGTATCCCGCACGCAGGATGGTAGGCAGAGGGACCTAGTGTTAATCGTTCCCTACTTTCCGCCGAATTCTGCAGGCATTGCGTGTTGAGTGGTGGCCCTTTGCCTCGACACCAGAGCAAAGAAATGAAAATATAAATTTTAAGAGAAGAGAAGACACCATATTATATCAAAAAGTTTTCGTAATTTATAAAAACGCCATTAGCTGTACGTGATAATAACACATGAGTCTTTAAATAATCTATAATAATCTTAAGGTTTCGTATTTTTTCTGCTGTATGTCTTACACCACAGCAGCAGCAGTCTTGATATCGCGTTACCCGTTGTATTTATGGCAGAGGTGTCGCACTGCATTGCATCAAGTAATTAATAGTGGTTGTAATAATTAATAATTTCACTTAATATGGATGATTAATGTACCGATATTACTCCACTAAATTAGATTACCGTAAACGTCGGTTACTCACAATTAATAGTAATTGCCAAGGAAATTTGCATAAGTTCAGGTGAGCTTTGAGAATTTTGTAAGCGTTAAAATGCTTCATTTTAACATAATATAGATCAAATTTAGTATTCTTATTTCACTTTATAGTTTTGTGGGTCAATTAAAGTTATAGCAATGCAAAATTTCTGTTGATAACAACTCTAAATTTTCCATATCTTGGATTTTGAATATTTTTATAAAACTTTTATTTTTCTTTTTGAAAATTAAAAAAAAAACTGAAATATTTTTTTATATATTTAAATATTTTTATTTTTTCTTTCATTTATACTACATATATTTAAAATATTTTCAACTTCTATTATTTACTTACGTAAATAATATATTCAATAAAGAATTTTCTTTAAGTTACAAGGATATACATTTAATACTTAACATAAACTATATTGCACGTTGCTTTCAGTTGAGCAACTTGACCTAATATCCTATTTCCGAAAATTATAGCACCCACGTCATATAATTCAGCAGTTAGGATCATTTTTCACCGAAACTCGTGATTTCATCTGACCTAACCATAAATTGTAACAACGCCATCGATCCCTGTCTGCGTCAAAACTTGCGCCTGCGCAGGCTTGCGCAAGAGTTCGTGCGGCTCATACCACTTCATAAGTAAGTACTATTGTTGAAGATATCCAACTGATACAAAATCAATATATGTATATAAATATCGGTTAATTTTTCATGAAATATAATAATTACTTTTAATAATTTTAATGCATTTTATAACAAATATAACTAAAAAAAAATATTCATATTACAGTTTTTTTTTTGCAATTATTTAAATTTGCATAGACATATATATTAAAAATTTGTCATTTTTTCTAGCGTAGCGTTTGGCGCTCCGTTCTCTCTGACTACCCCGCTAGGGATAAAGCGTGAAGTTAGTATATTATAGTATAGTATTTTTTTCTAAACAATAATAATATAAAAAAATAACATCTAATGTCACATCCACCTCTATTACTTATCGTATTGCGATCTAAAATCTAGATGCACTTAATCCTAATTGCGCATTGTCACCGAGGTAAGCGCATCGCTCGTGCGCTCGTGAGCTGCGCCTGCGCAACGCGCGGTCTATATAAATTATACCCAATATATGACCGATATAAAACGTATAAATTGTAGTGCAATCTTCTCAACGACATATTAGTACAGTCAGTTTGAGTTGTGTTTAAGTATGTAGAGTATTTTGTTTAGAATCAAAGTTCAAAACCAAAAAATTTAAGTTTTGAGTAATGGAAATAATATCATGAATTACGCTTATGTTTTTTTGTTGTTCAAGTTCTAATTGTTGTTGATGCTTAGACGTGTGAAATAACAAATTTTAACTGATTTAATTTAATGAAAACGAATAATAAAATAACATTCTATTAATCATCTTCTTAGTTTAGAACGAACAAGTTATAATTTGAAACCAAATATTAGTTTCAATTTAGTCAATCTAATTTGCAGATATTGTAATTCTATTCATGACGATACGCAGCCTAATATCATTTGGAAGAGAAATGAATAGCGTTGGTTAATACGTTACAATTAGCAAGTTAAGGTAGGACTTGAGCCGCACGACTCACGAACCTTCCAGCTGTTAGCGGCAATTGATTTATACTCAATACTATTAACATAAGGATTAAATTTTAAATTCTACCATTTAAAATAACTATTAGAGGGCAGTCGTGGTGCGGGAGCGCAAGTGTGTGACTGTACACGCGATTGGTTGTGGGTTCGATATCTTGAGGAGATAAGATATTTCCATTTTCTTCACTTTGGTGTCGAGACAAAGCGCGCCGTTGTGTCTGCCATTCAACGCGACTTGCTTCCAGAATTCGGCGGAAAATGGGAAACGGAGTGTCTTTAGAAGGTTCCCTATGCCTACCCTGCTGTAGGCAAGATACATTATAAAGCTGATTTAATTTTAATTTTCAATTTAAAATAACTGTACGCTTACACTGATTTTATGCACGAATGTATCTCTAAATAGTTATTTAAATGACATTTTACATATTGAAATATTAGATGCAATCTTGTCTATATCACTGCTAAACTTATCAAGTCATATCCAATTATATTATTAAAATATGTTGTGCAACCGTCAACGCACCTGTCCTTTGTGGTGGCGATTGTGTAAACCGACTGTGCACTTATTGCATTGTCCCTAGAAAGTATCAGAGTAATATCCGTAATGTAGCTTGTATGTTTTTGTAGATAGTGATCCAGTGTACTTAGCTAAAGTATGTCAGACATGTTTATATAAATTTTCTAGGCAAAGGCAGTATTTTAAAATGGTTTTTTTTAATATAAAATTCTTTAGGAGAAATTCTTTGTTGGGGTAAGTCGTGGTGCTGGGGCCTAAGAGTGTGACTGTTAACGCCAAAGGTTGGGAAACGGAAATGTCTTTAAGGGGACGGGTGGTCTATATGTGCGGGATAGAGCAAGCTATAAATAAAATTGTTCATATATAATTCACAAATTTCTTGACATTCCTTATTCTAGTAGAGGCCAGTCGTCGGCGCAGCAGCACGAAGTGTAACTGTATAACCGACTGGTTGTGGGTTCGATCCCCACTCGAGGAGATGAAATATTTACTTAATTTTATTTTTCCATTTCTTCGCTCTGGTGTGGAGGCAAAGCGCGGCGTTGAGTTCTGCCACTTAACACGCAATCCCTCCAGAATTCGGCAGAAAGTGGGAAACAGTGTGCCTTACACTAGGTTCCCTCTGCCTACCCTGCTGTGTGCGGGATACAGCGTGAAGCTGATTTATTTGTTTATTCTAGAATTTATATACATATGTCTTTAGTATATAGCCTTGTTCTACAACACAATAAACACTGGCAAAATCTCTTTAAGTCCATTATAATACGTGTATCAATACGTAGAAGCATACGGAAACAATTGATCAATACAAAACTAAAGCGAGTCACGCGTCGCGCCAATCAAAATGCCGCACACGGCAGTGAATGAAGACACTATAATTTTATTTACCATTCAACGTCCACACAACACCACCTCGAGCCATACACGACTACGAAATTTGATCTAGATAAATAAATGTTTGTTTATGATTTAGTATTTTATTTGACTAATTCTATGTAGGTGTAGGTTATTAACGGTGCACCGACAAATTGCACTAACTGTGCTTTTTGATATTTTATTCTTATATTAATAATTTTTGAACAGGTGTAATAATTCATTATTATAGAATAATGAAAAAAAATAATGAAACAAAGAAAACTTCTTTTTTTATATATATATTTTATTTAGACCCGAGTAAAAGAGTAATTCTTAAAGCTTAATTTTAATTTGTATCTATTATTATTTATTCATTAATTTTTTTTTGAATATTCTACACTATTTTATATGACGTTGAAAATATAAAATAATAAATTACTATATTATTTTTGTAAATGATAAATTAATAATACATTATTTTTTTTATTTTTAGTATATAAAGTATTCATATATCCGACGTATACCCTATTTCATAAATGAACGTGTCTCAAAATACTTGAACAAATAAAACACAGGCTCCTATACTATAATCAGCACTCTATAATCGTCAAATAAGATTGAGTTCTGACAAAATAATTACGGTGATGACGATCGGAATCAATGTTATAATTTTGATGGCTCTCAGTTCATCTCGGTTTCGTTGCGTACGGCAATTGCTGACTCGATTTCACTTTCCCTGCTTTTAGTTTTATTATACGTCTCTCTTTTTTTCTCGTTTTCATTAGATTTTGTCACGGCATTTTTTTTCTTTCATATGTTATCAACTTTCTTATGGAATTATGTTTACATCGCGATGTAAACAAATTCATATATTTTATATGAAAGTTTTAATATTATTTTATTTATCGTTAAATTATAAGACAGAAGTGTAGAGTTATTAATAGTGTTGTTATTATTATTTGTCTTGTTCTATGTTTATTGTACTTGATTTAAATTGGCGTTGAGAACAGCATATTTAATATAAATCAACAATATTTTTTTACAGAGCTAACTAATAAACGTCTAATTTTGTATCTCGATCAGCACTTAAAAACTTCGGTGCAGTTGATTATTATACATGTGGATCACCCAGATCCTTAGTGTATTTATATTTTTGTTTAGATAACATTTAGTAAAGGCGTAGATTATCTCTTTATTTTTTCTCCTCAAAACTCTGTCACAGTGAAGAAGTAACTAAATAAAGTTTTAAAAATTCCTTAATTTAACTAAACATAACTTTCCGCTTTACCATAGCGGGGTGGGTAGTCAGAGAAGTTAAATAAACTTCAAAAAACGAATATATTGTTTATATAATCTATGTATATTCTATCATTATATTGTATAATCTGTATCCACTAAACTAAAACAATAGTTCAAACTGCGTTTAGCAACTAAAATTGCAAATCATTCAATCGCATATCACAGACGCTTTTAATAAATAGAACTACATATATATCCAAACTATATATTTTAATACGATAACTTAAGTAGAACAATTTGAAAACGTACGAAACACTAACTGCGGCAATGATTATTTCTGTTCCCTAATGTGTTGTACATTGTAACATTTGTCTGGCTGTTTATCATTTAGCTACTAGCTGTACTTTCGTTTTGACGCCTCGCCTCGGTCGTGAGCGCTAAATAGATTCCATTTATTATATTATATTTAGTGCTCTGTGTTCAAATTTACTATTTTATTTATTATCCAATAGAATGGTGATTTGGCAGAAGGTCAATTAATCTCTTTTTATAGAACGCAAATGATGAATGAGGATCTTGGTATGTATGTATGAAAGTTTGAAAGTCAGTTTTGATAATAGTCGTTATTTATTATTTGTTTTTTGTTTTTTTTTAATGTGTTATTCCACACTTGCGAAAGGAAATGTGTATTTTATGTGGAAATGTATGAAAAATAAGTTTCCTTAATAAGTAGTTATTATTTATTTTTAAAGAAGCGTATATTGTAAAAAAATATTGCTTACTATTTTTATTTGTCATTTTCATTTTTATGTATTTGCTTAGAAACTCTACGAAATGAGTCTATAAAAACAAAAAACAAAATTTTAACACTTAAACGATCTGTAATAGCGAGAATAACAACTTTTTAAATATAAAATATAGCTAACTAAATGTCAGAATCACCAATAAAAATAATATGAATGTATTTAAATAACAATCAAAAAGTTTTATAATAGAGCAAGAAAGTAGAAATGATGAGAGATTTACGACTCTATCGCAATAGTTGCCTTTTTCAATGTATGTAGTTGTTTTTGTTTTATGTAATGATGATCGTTGATCGATGAAAAATGACCGTTTGTTTTGTTAAAAAACGTGGCCTCTTTTTTAACATATTTTATTATTATATTTCGATTTCACTTGTTAAAGGAATTGAGGAAAATGTTTGCAAATATAGACGTAAAATAGTGCCAAATCTTCATTTTGGCCTTGTTGCCTTTTAAGGTAAAATTAAGAAATATTACAGTTTTTCTAAAATATTTTCATAGTAAGTCATTTTATGAAAGCGACTTGATTGGGATCATCGTACTACTTTGAATTTAAACTTTTTAAAAATTTTGTTTGTATTTTGTAATATAAGGAAATATGTAAGTGGCGTTGAGTTCCGCAATTCAACACTTTAATGTCTCTAAAATTAAACGAGAAGTAAAGGAGAGAAATCGACTGTTCTAACATTAGATTGCCTCTGCCTACTCTACAGGAAAAAGCGTGAAGCTGTAAAAATAAAAAAAAAAACAGAACAGAAAAGTAGAGTAAGAAAGCTTTTACAACTCTACATTGGTTACAATTCTAAATGATTGAGGCGATCGGCCTCATATAAAAAAAAAGATGTATTTATTTTAAACGAACAACGCAATAAACATAAAAAACTGTCTCTATTAGAACACGTTGTTCTGTCGCCGAATAAATAAATTGTGGCTCATTTGCGTTAGTTACGGCTAATTCGGCCGACACCGGCTCGTGCTGTCGTTAGAACGGCGGGATGGATTTATTTATGGGATGGATTTGATAAGCGGGCCACTCGATTTAACGCGATTTTCTATTTCGAAATGTTATAATAATCTTCGCTATTTATTTGATATATTGTATAAATCCTTATTTTGGTATTTTTTTAATGAAATATATTATTGTTTTATTAGTTTTGGCTAGATTGGAGAAGATGTGTAAATGATAATTGATCGTATGCGAATAGTGGGGAAGGGGCACAGGCGTATAACTAGCTGTAAACGCGACTTCATTTTTTCACTCTAGTGTCGAGGCAAATCGCCGCGTTGAGTTCCGCCACTCAACACGCAATGCCTCCAGAATTTGGCGAAAAGTGCAGAGTGTCTGAACACTAGGCTCCCTCTGCCTACCGCGCTACATGCGGAATACGATGTGAAGCTGAAATAAAAAACGTTTCTACTATATACGACACGTTAAACAAATATTCATAAACGACAATTTAGTTGAACAACTGATAGAAATATAGTTTAACATAATTAAGATTTTAACAGTTTACTCAATGTAATGCTTTCAAGTTGCGTAGAAGATTTAGTACATCGCTGTGATGAAACTAGAGCACTAGAGATACACGGAAGCACCGTCGTCTATTAATTTAACTAATATACTAATACTGTTTACTGATAACTTATTATGTTAATGTTTATTAATTTTTATTGCTATTAGGTACTATAAATTATATTTTATTTGATTAATTTAAATAAATTATTTTACGAAAACAAAGAAATCTACTCAAAGTTAATCTTTTTGATTATTTACTAAGGGGAAAAAATCGGGATTTTTAAGACAGTCAGTTACTCAATTTTCGAGACATTATGTTTTTAATGGTGAAACTTATCACTGCATTTTCCCTACGAGGAAAGATCGAGAAGGTGAAAATTATTTTAAAAAACCTTGCTCCTGAGTGAAGATCGAACCCACATCCATCGCGATCACAGTCAGACGTTGTTTTAATGCTGCACGACAGTCTGTTTACACCTATATATATATATACATAAAATTATATATTAATTTTACTTCTTGTTATGATTATATTAGTAAGCCAGGCTACCATTGATAAATGACTTTTGGGTTTGGTAACTAGTATTGTCCGTTTCGCTGACATTAATGCATACGGATTTATTTTGCACGTGACACCTGTCAAAAGCTGATGAGAGATTAATATTTTTTTAATTTTAAAAAGCACTTGTGAAACACTATCGGCCAGATGAGTATCTGTAACAATAGAACAATATATATATATAGCAATATTGCCTAATGATGTTGTTGAGGCTATTTTAGTAAAATGCTTTTTTTGGCATTGAGAGGAATTAAATATGTTATAATATATGTTGTATATTAATCGGTAGAGTCGTGGTGCCGGGGCACAAAGTGTATTGTGTATATGTGTATTGATTGTAAAATCAACTGGTTGTGGGTTCCATCTCCGAGTTCCGCCACTCAACACGCAATGCTCCAGAACTCAACGGAAAGCGGGGAACGGAGTGTCTTAACACTAGGTTCCCTTTGCCTACTCTGCTTTGTGCGGGATAAACGGTGAAGTTGAAAAAAAAATCGATATTAAAATAATTTTCTTTTTTGCCTTGAGAGAGTTATGAAATATTTCAATTTTTTTTTTGAATAAATCGTTACTTACAGACGATATTTAACTCTAATCTTCTAATTATTTGACTCTCAGCTAAAAGATTAAAAGCTACATAAGTGTTTCCTCATAAACTTAATGATTTTATTTAAACAAACTGACATTCTCGGGTCCTGTCAACGGTCGTTTATTGCTAGAGACTTAACAAGACCTCTATCGCACTAACAACGTAGTCCGTCCGTCTGTCCGCGAGCCGTTAAACAAAATGAACTGGTTATAGAGACGTAGGTATGTATGTAGAGTAACCACGTCGTATATATACATACATTTGTAAGTAAATAATAATAATATATTATAGACGCTATCTCCCTAATATATTAGTGTAGGCATAACGGAACGGAACGGAAAGTAAGAGAACACACTCTGTTTGCCCCTTTCTGTCTGATATCGAGACACTACGTTTTTTATGACTCCGAGTGAGAATCGAAACCATAACTATCGCTTTTGCTGTTAGACATTGTCTTATTACCCCTCAACTATAATGTAGTAATCATAATAAAAACGCTATCATGGCGCAGTTGCTATATATATTATATATATACAATGGTTGCGGATTCGAACACTTTTACTTCAAAGTACCCTCGTAAATAGCATAGCTAGACGTTGGGGTCCAGAATACGTACGCTAATGTAAATTTATATCATAATATCGTTATTCCTTAATAAGATATGTTATCATTAACAAGCATATTCAAGTATATAATTATATGCACTCTAACCGTCCATATACAGTAATTTCCACGGCAATACAGTAAACTGGCGGAGAGAGGGCGGTGCGGGACCCCGAGCGTGTGTGCCGATGCTGTAGATAAGTCCAAGCTAATAGGTAACAACTAAGAGACCACCGGTAGTACTCTTTGTGTGGATGTGCCTTTCGTGCTTTGACCATTTAATCGATACATATTTTAAATGCTAGCGGGTAGGTAGGTGGGTAGGTTAGTGACGTAAAGTTTCTCAAACTGTTGAGGTTTTTAATTAATAGTAGTTAGTTTTAAGTTATAGAAGTTTGTTTTTTTTTTATATTTTTTTTATTATCTGCTTATTTACCTGTGGGTCTTTTTAATCTGGGTTATAATAGTTTAAATAATGAAATAAAATATGTATATTGTTGTCTCTAATAACAAAAATAATATTTCAATAAACAAAAATCTACTTGATAATAAAGTAAAACTAAGAGATATAACGAACTTGACGACTTAAAAAGGTATTTAACCATGTGAAATAATTTACGAACTTATCAGTTAAAGATAATTTACTGCGAAAAGTTCATAAATTACATGCAAATGACTAATTTATCATTTTATTATAATATAGAAATCGCGTACACAATGGACACAAACACAAAGGGCCATTCAGCCATAAGTCCCGGTCACGATACGTTAAGATATTCATGAAAATATCTGTATTTGTTAGAATAATATTAGTGCAGTTTCAGTAAATATTGGTTTAGTGCTTTCCGAGCGTCTGTTAGCGTTTTACGAGTTTTGCTATTTACGACACGGATCCGAGATTACGGATCTGTTCCACGTTGAGTGCAATCATGATTTTGAAACAACAATTAATAATAATGTATCTTAGCCTAGGGTTTCTTTTTCTTTCATGTAGCTAGGTAGGCCGAAGGAGACTCTAAGTTTAGAGACACCGTTCCCCATTTTCCACCGATTTTTTAATTTAAGGCTTTGCGTGTTGAATGAAATATTAAAGTAATCATATTTTTACATTAAATAAAATCGGCTTCACGCTGTATCCCGCACACAACGGGACAGGCAGAGGGAACCTAGTGTAAGACAAAGAAATGGAAATATAATATTTCATCTTCTTGAGTGTAAAACTGACGAATATTTCATCTTCTTGAGTGTAAAACTGACTAGTTGTGGGTTCTACCCACAACTAGTCAGTTTTACAGTCTTTCTCTTTTTTTACATTAATTAATCTAATAATGTTTTTACAGTAATAATGTACTTAGATTTTAAAAATATGTGTTTGTATCGGATTTGTAGCGGATCTGTCATTACTCTGTATTGAAAGGGATAGAGTTAAAATTTATACAATATTAGTTTTATTTATTATTTATAGATTATATAAAGAAAGCTCTAAAAATTTCCTTAAAAGTTGCATTCAATGGTTTTCAAAACTTTGCCAACTAAAATAGTGAATAAAGATTACACTGAAAAGGCGTAACGCTATCCTATGAACATTATATATTTAATGAGGGTAGCGGACAAGAATATCTTAAGAAACGTTATTGTTAATATGTTAAGAAATTTTGTTTAAAGCAGTGATAAGGGGTCAAATGACTCTTATCGCCTAAATTAGACGGAATATCACTTATGTATATTTCGAATACTTACCCAAATTTTGATTTAAACATACAACTATCGCGTCCAGCCAGACACACAGCCACTTAACCAAACCAGCGTCGGCCATAACAACGCAAGTCTTAATATATCCATTCGACACAACCACCTTGCCCACTTCCTTCGTACACATTACGAAACAGATTTCCATATAAACAACATACACAAAGCAATATCGCTAACATAATTGAGTGGCCGGCCATATAAAGCGACCGCGTTAGGTTATACAGCGACGCCTGTCAATTTATATACAAAACGGGTGGAGTTTAATTTTGTTACGGAGCATTTAATTTAGCTCACTAGGATGCTGGATTTAAATGGAGATGTCGAGATGAGCAGATAGCGGCCAGATGCTATCTCTCTCTGACTCTTCGCCCCTGTTCGTTTTGCCAATATCGTATATAAATTATGCGGGTTTCGCTCATTAGTTTCATTTTTAATTTGTTGTTTAGAATTGTTTTTTTTTTTGTCATTTGTGATAGATTCAAGCTTAAGGAATATGTCAATATATTTTATTTAAGTGTTAGAATAAATAAGATTATATCTTTATGGTTTGTATGTTTCGGTGAATGTCAGGAAACGACATGATTAATATGATTAATATTTAATACACGCTCGAAAAGACTTAATTCATTTTTCATAGTTATCGGTACGACAATTGGCGATAATCATTGCATTATCTTGTCTTTAGATATAATTTTTTATATTTTTTCTTATCATATATATGTATTTTTTACTTGGACATTGTTGAATATAAGAGTTCGAAGCCTTTAATATAGTTCATTGCAAGCAGCGCCTATTTAAATTGAGTTGTCTAGATGAGAAGATAGCCGCGAGATGGTATCACGTTCCGAACCTCGTTTTCTATGGCCAGTATTGCCAATGGTCGATGCATTCGACTGTCTTCTACTTTATCATGTTCAATATGTTATATTTTAAATGGCTTTTAAGTTTTAGATGTTTGCTTAGCGGATTTATCGTGTTTAGTTAATATTTTTCGAAATGTTTTATAATAACTAATATTAATTTACAATAACGCATCATGCTTTCAATCCACAATAGTAAATTTAATCGATTAGAGAATTTACGTATATTTTTGAATTATACAATAGTATAGAGAATTGAAAATTATTCACTAAGCTGAAATCCCAGTATACTCTATACTACTTATCTGCTTAGCTCTGTTTTGATAAGGAGATTCCTAAGCCTCGTTTTGTCACGTTTTATTTTGCTTTTTTTAAATATTTTTTGTAATTTTACGTGAATCGTTTACTAACAAATGAATTTACTAATATTCTAAGTATTATTTTACTCAAATAGTCAGTAATCATTTTACTGATATCGAGTGCAGTGTTACGTCCCATTCTACATTTTACAAATAAAATAACCCACAATTGCACCTCAGCGCTACAACTGTCCATTGCATCAAAATTATTTACTAGCCTCCATCCATCTAATCTCGAACATAACGAAATGAAAATGCAAAAGCTAAATCTATCAACATCACCACCACCACCACCACCACCAGATGACTGTGTCATTTCACGCTATTCACAATCATTGAGAGGAAATTACTCGCAACGCGTGGAAACTGCAGGACGCGTGCCGTAATGGATGCCAATCTCAACGGATGGCCAATCCGCCGCCATCTACCGCAATCACCGGTAATGGTGGTGGACCAGTTTGCGACCTTTCAATCTAAGAATGTCAACGTCGAAAGTACAGCTAGACGTAGATAGTATGTGACGCGGTGTCGCCTTAGTGCTATAGGTATAAGGCCGCTTCTACGAGTCGCTATCGCTACGTAGCGTAATGTCTTTGTCGTTCGTTTCCTGGTGCTGGTTTTTTATTGTATAATATCTGCGAGGTCCGCTCCGGTCGATTGTTGCAATGATTGACGATTTTAAACCGATTTAATGCGAAATTAAAGTGTTTGTAGGTGGTCGGGGTTGGAAACTGTTGTTTTGAGATGGTTTTTTTTGGAAATTGAAGCAATTTCAATCATTGATGTTCTAAGATGGAACATTACATCAATTAAATCAAATTTTGGCTTAAATAAGAATATTATGAACATCGCAGCTCGTTTTTATAATGTAGATGTCATCAATATTTGAAAATTCCTAAGAAACAGATTCTAGAAGTACCTATTATGCACAATATAAAAGTTATGATAACATCAACATATTTGTCAGGTGAGATGTCACGCTATAAAGCATTCCTAGCCTATTCTTTCTGCGAAGTCTTAGTTACTATTGCTGTCATTTAAATGTCACATTCTCCATTTACCCTCATCCTGAAACACTGACCCCGCCAAAAATTCTATGAAAAAATAACAATTGTCGTTTGAAGAAGAAACCCGTTGGTAGGCTCCAAGTTTTTTCGACACTAACCGTTGTTCCTCGAAGTGTATATGTAATGTCCGTTAATTTTGACTGTTAGCATCCTGCGCCGTCTTTCACGTAGCTGTATGAATGCATTTATTTTTATTATATTTTATTGTGTCATTGCGACGTGGAGTTAACTCTACAAAATTTTTAAATTATTCTTCAAAAATATTTCATATTTTTTTTAGTTTTAAGTGATTGCTACTTATTGTCGTTTACTAAAACTAAGTAGCATATTACAGTTCAATACTAATTTTCTTCCCGCTGTACCCGAGGGAACCTGGGAAAATAGCGGTAAGAAATATTTAATAAAATAAGATACTTCCGATTCCCACTTTCTGTTAAACTATGGAGGTATTGCGACTTGAGTGGCGAATCTAAATAAATTTTAATATATTCAACTATAAATATATTGATATTGAAATTTCCTTACAATTCTGACCATATTTAGATCACCGCTTTAATATTTCATATTAACTTAGGAGATACATACAGCGTAAACACGTTTGACTGAGCGTATGATAATCCTTAGAGCCGGTATCAGTACCACTATCATTTGTCCGCGTCGTGACATCTGTCGCCGGTGAGACGAGTTTATCTCGAACCAGCTCGTTATTTCAAACCATTTATCAGTAACAGACCAAATTAATATATTTTATATACTGATGTGACCTTTTAAATACTATCACTTGTGTAATAATGACTTTCAAAAAATAATTAAATTTAATATAAATGTTTAATGAACATCATTTTTATTATGAAATCAAGAAAGTTGAGCAATATTTTATTTTTATAGATAATCTCATTTTTTAAATTAACGTGAGCTGTTGTAATAGTTATAAACTATAGTATTTATATAGGAACTTGTCACGATCACCTGCCTGGATGGTAAGCTATTTGGCTATCAAAGCCTGGATTTTCTTTAGCGATTACATAATTAAATCTAACAGTCGCTGATATTTAATTAAGCCGACGTGGATAGCGGCCATCGTACATATTAATTAACGGATAAAGATTAATGTTTGATGCTATTTATTAAAATAAACTGCTACTACCTGAAACGAGAGTCATAGGTTAGGCAACGCTGATCTGATCAAACTCCTTTGCTCTAATTTAGTACCTACTCTTAAAAACCTTTACTGTTTTTTTTTGAGTATATCTCTTTAACTGATAGTTTAAATAAATATTCAATTATATAGTAACTTTTAACAAATGCATTGTTTATCCTTTTTTGTTAAATTTCGGAATAAAAGTGTAAACCGAAGCTTGAACACGATCTAAATTCTATGTGCACCAATTCCCACTTTCATAAATCGCACAGTATATCATTATGAAAGTGAAAAGTGTCAAAGCGATCGAGAACCAGCGGTAGCGGTGAGATTTGCATTTCGTTGCAAAACCATTCGGGGTCCTCGCAGCACTCGGACTCCGCTCTCGTACGTAACAAGTGCGCCGCGTGCACAGCCGGTCAATTATTTCAGATCGCTGCCTGTCACAGAATGTGATGCAATTGATATAATAATTTTATGATTTTACGGTCATACGAAATGGATTTAGAATCATGATTTTCAAGCAACTTAAAGTTTGTGTCGATGATGATTAGATATAGTGCAATATTACTTGATAATTTGTTTATAAATTTCAGATATATATATACCTGTTTAATAACAATAAAGTATATATTTTTAGAGTAAGTATATATTAGTGGGGAACGGAGTGTCTTAACTATAGGTTCCCTCTGCCTAGCCTTCTGTGTGCGGGATACAGCGTGAAGCTGATTTTAAGTATATATTTTTTAGTCCAAATGCGGTTATGTTAGATAGTATTAAATAAATATTCTTTCTTTTTTAATAGTTCTTAGATTATTTTCTTATTGTTTTTTTTTATATTTCATATAAAATAGAAGAACCTGAAACTGTTCACATTCTCTAGCGTTGATATTACAATAATTTTAAATCCAATTTTACAGTCGACCGCGCACGCACCGCTGTGGGTGGGTGGGTCTACCTGACTTATGATATTCCACAGCAATCGACATTCCCTTTCGATATACCCTTATGCATTTGTCTTTGAAAATTGTTCGGTCGACTTAAATTTATGTAAGATGTGATTTTTAAAGTATAATATTCAAGTATTTTTTATATACATATATTATTATGTATTTTATTACTCATATATTACGCGGCGTTGAATTCCGCCACTCAACAGGCAATACCTGTAGAATTCGGCGGAAACTGGGAAGCAGATTGTGTTAATAAGAACAGGGTGTCGCAACGCTAGGTTCCCAGATTACCTCTGCCTACCCTACTGCAGAATATAGCATTAAAATAAACATATATTTAGAAATAAATAAATAAATAAAAATAAAATAACACTAGGTTCCCTCTGCCTACCCTGCTGCGGGATACAGCGTGAAGCTGATTTACCTTAATATTATATATGATATAGAAAATTTAATTTTAAATTTGTAACTTATTTAAATATAAATGACGCATTAATTAAAAGTAATTAGATAATATCACATAATAACATACTTTCATCATTTTATCATTCGTAATCAAACTCTCTGTTTACACTATAAAAGTATTAATTTTATAAAATTTATTAAATACTCCCATCTTTATCTATGTCAAGATCTGTTTCTAATGAAATTACGACACGAACCGACAGTCATCATTAACTCTCAGCTAGAACCACCCACCAAGCGTAATGGTACCGGCGCGGGGCAATCCAAATAATTTATAATAGTAACTAGTATAATATCGTCAGTAAAATGTCTCTTATTACTCTCCGTGTTGGTTAAGAGACGGTTGTTCGCGAGAGATCTCTGTTGCGATAGTGCCAGCCCTTAATTGTGGATTGGAGTCCTCGGTGAAAGGTGTAACTGTGTATATAGTTTTATATGAATGTAGTTTTCTTTTTTTCGTAGAAAATGTGTAGAGATTTTAAGGGAGCAGAATTTGAACCCGCGTCGTTTCGTCGTCGCCGTGTTTTGGTGTGTAGTTTAGGATTTACGTTGTGGGCATTTGGGCAGTGTCTAAGTGGTTGTAGATTCAATTATTACTTAAAAATATTAGTTATTTTTTTCTATGTTGTTTTGTTTTCCTGGTCATCTTAATATTAGCTGATACTGAGTAATCAGACATTTTGTTCCGCTAGTTAACTTGCAAAATCCAAATAGCATAAAAATTATAGCATTTGCCCTTTATTATACAATCGTAAATGAAAGGTGTTACTTTCATCTAGATTACATTTAAATTATTATATAAGAAACTACAAAATCGACTACTGCATTAAGAAGCGGTAGTGAATTGATAAAAAACCGGAAATCGTAGCAAAAATATTTGTTTTTGTTTAAATAATTGCTGTTTTTAATGTTTTGTCGAGTTCTTCATATTTGAAACGTGTTGTTTAGTCAAAATATTGATAGGTTTTTAAAATTACTAATATAAAAAATATTATTTTAATTAATATCTTT
This sequence comes from Heliconius erato x Heliconius himera, assembly GCA_013421005.1. NCBI lineage: Eukaryota > Metazoa > Arthropoda > Insecta > Lepidoptera > Nymphalidae > Heliconius > Heliconius erato x Heliconius himera. The sequence goes on from JAATLQ010019402.1 coordinate 25,620, forward strand.
ATAAAAATAATTAGTAGTTGCTTATATTATTCAAATTTGTCAAAACGTTTTAAAGCATTATCTTAATGCGTTGATGATACATATATATTTCAGCTATTTTTACCTAGTATCAAATACACAGTAACTCAAAGCACTAATTTCACAAACAAAACTTTCTCTATGAAATTACGAGTCTTTAAAACCCAGCCTCTGCACATTAACACAGAGTTATCAATAGGTTAGCCGCTAACTCTAGTTCCCAGTCGTTGTACAAGTATACTAGTAGTAAGTATACTAGATCTCTAGTATACTTACTACTAGTATACTACAGTTGTAATACTAGTATAGTAGATACCCAATATAGTAGATATCCAGACACAGTGAGCGCGCGATGAGCTACAGCGACCTTAGCAGGCAATAAAGCGTGCCGTTATAGGTTGCAGCGGCCACGTTTATTGGTACCTAATCTAACATCGGCGCGTGCGCCCGCCGGCGGTGCACTGGTTTGTACACTTCGAATAGGTATATATTGTTATATATGTACGTATAAATATTGAAATAGTATAGAAAATGGTATATTTTGTTTTTTTTTTCTTTTGGGGCACGCTGTATGTTCGGGGACATAGCAGGGTAGGCGTAGGGAATCTAGTGTTATAGCACTCCGTTCAACTTTTTCGTCGGATTCAGTAGTGGTGGAAATCAGCAACGCGCCTTGCCTCGACACCAGAACGAAGAAAATGTGAATTTAAAGTATTTTATTTTCTAGAATGCGAATCGAACCCACAACGCGTTACAGCCGCACTTAGTGCCCCTGCAGCATGACTGGCCTATTTATTTGAGAATGTTTATCTCTGTGTGCTATAATTCAAATATACGTATTCGATTTTACTGATAAAAAAATAAAAAGGACTCAAAATAAAGGAAAATTAATAATAATAATAATTGTATAATTATTTAACTAGACTAAAGTGGTTTAATCATATAGGCGAAATGATAAAAACGCAACCGTCATGACAAGGGCCTCGTCAGTTTCATTACCGATGTATAATGTGAAATTGCGACAAAAAACATCCAATTTTATTTAACACTAGCTTCAGATCGTGCTATTAAAGTCTGAAAAATATCCTCTTTTACGATATTTTTCCATCAGGTTGAACGGGACTAACGGGTAAATATATATATCTATATATAAATATATATAGCTGACTAACGACACACCGGCCCCACTAATAGACGGATTGCTTTCTAACCCCCCCAGCCATGCTACTTCATAATTTATTGCCTAGACTTCCTATCATAATAAATAATATACTGTCTACGACATTAATAATTTTTAATTTTCTAACTTAATTTAAACTCGAGGAAACTAACTGTACACCGGTCGTTCGTCGTTATAATCAAAAGTCAACAGCTTCCCGGGTTTTTGCTTGTTTTGCATAATCAACTTAGATTGTCTTAATGCGCTTATCATTTAGTCAGTCAGTCACTTTTCATTATTGATGATATTATTGGCAGCTTATAGATAAATAAAATATTATTTTTTTTGGTATAGGCTTATGTTAACAATTAATGTGGAATTTGAATAAGGTGAAAAACTTTTTTAATTGAGGCCAATCGTGGCGCAGGGGCACAAAATGTGACTGTAAAACCGACTGGTTGTAGGTTCGATCCCCACTCGAAGAAATGAAATATTTACTTAAATTTATATTTCCATTTCTTTCGCTCTGGTGTCGAGGACAAGCGCGGCGTTGAGTTCTTCCACTCAACACGCAATGCATCCAAATTCGGCCGAAAGTGGGGAACGGAGTGTCTTAACACTAGGTTCTCTCTGCCTACCCTGCAGTATGCGGGATACAGCGTGAAGCTGATTTATTTTTCTAATTTATATCACATGGGAAACCCTTTATTTTGAAAGTAGTCGTTCTAGTTTACTTTTATTTATGTTGTACTCTCATTCTGACAACAGTAACTACAACATTATTTATTTTGTAAAATGTTCTTTTTTTTATCAATTTCATAGTAATTACACTGAGAGGGCTAATATAATGACTACGAGGAGAAAGTATAAGAGGTGAGCCGTGTACGTAATTTAAAGAACACATTTGTGGCAAGAATGAAGTCATTACATTCAAGCGCTCTTTGGTGACTTTCGTTCATAGGCAATTTGACTTAACACGACATTGTGGAGATGATAAATTGATTAAAACCAAATCAAAATGTAATTAGCTTCACGCTGTATCCCGCATACAGCAGGGTAGGCAGAAGGAACCTAGTGTTAAGACGCTCCGTTCTCCACTTTCAAATATCGCCGAATTCTGGAGGCATTGCGTGCTGAGTGGCGGCACTCAACGCCGCCCTTTGCCTCTACACCAGAGCGAAGAAATGAAAATATGAATGTAAATAAATATTTCACTCTCTCGAGTAAGGGTCGAACTCACAACCAGTCGATTTTACTGTCACACTTTGTGCCTCTGCGCCACGACCGGCCTCAAACTATATTAAAACTATTGGTTTTTTTTTTAAAATGGAGTCACAATTTTTATTTTAGCTTTATGTTTTGGTGCCATGTCTTATGGCCATGGCCAGGTAGGCAACCTAGTGTTAAGACAATTTCGAATTCTGAGACATTGCGTTAACGCGGCGCTTTGCCACGTTGGCAGCGCTAGGAAATAATTTTTTTAACAATCTATCGCGTTTAAGATTAGTTACCGACGAAACAAGGAATATATATACATTAGTATTAGATTCAAATTTATACAGTAAAAAATCATTTGTCAACGAGACACTACTCTCATTTTTATTCTAATGTTTTAGCAAAGAACTACCAAAATATTTAACTTTTCGTGTATATCTATAGCATTGTTTCATATTATATAACTAAATACTTAATGTATTAGTTTAAGACTCCTTTGATCATTTTGTATATCATACCTAGATCTACGAGCGAACCATAAAAACTCATACAAATAAATCGATTATACTAAAAGCATTCGATATATTGCGACAATAATGTAAATAATGAACGAGAGATCTAGTTCGTCTGGTATTTTGTTGTTGTGGGTGTAGGTGAGACGTGGGTAGGTCTCGGGCCATAGGTATCTAATGTGATGAATAATAATTCATCGTAGGAGTCGGGCGGACCCCGAAATAGATGAAAGGTCGTCCAGGTCTAAATGTCAAATGGAAGTATGCGAGGTCGCCGCGTCGCTGCCCCCCGGCACTCCATTGTAGATCAACGGACCACAGATAAACAATCGGCAAATTATAGGTTGTTTGTTTTTTTTTTTTTTGCTTTTCTTTTTCTTTTTTTTTATTCATCTTTCGGAATATTTTGATATGGTAAGTAGATGGCTGGGTGTAAAGTCTGGAATCTTTTTTTATTTCTCTTAGAAAGTTAAAAAAAAGATGTTTTCAACATGTAGAAAAGAAAAATCTTTTTTTTTACGTAGCGTGATTTGATAAGACGTAGATTCATATATTATTAAATAAATAAATGTCTTTATGGGAACAGAGTTTCCTAAGACTAGGTTAAAGGATAGGCGTGAAGTAAAAAAAAAAAAAATAAATTGTTTTCTCTTGACAAATAATAATTGTAAGCAATTTAATTCTTTGGGTAGCGGAAATTTGTAAAAATCTTCCTACAGAATTGCTTACACCATAAAAATAAGCTGTAAGGACCGTATAAGAATTTCAACGTAGCATAGTTTAATGTTCAGAACGTTTTCAAGAGGCGCGGATTCAAATCCCGCTATTTTCATTATTTTTATACTGTTTTTATAAATATAAAAAAAAGTATAAAAACTGTTGTCTCTATATTTCACCACTTGGAAAGATGTCTCGCTTGGATGAAGAGTTCTCCGCTTTCCGCATAGGGGGAGAGAAATGATTTAAATTATATAATATTTTGCTATTTTCGCGCCTCGGACTGAAGCTGTTAGCGGGATTAGTGGCCGCACTCAGAACGAGTTTGTTTTCATACCTGCTGTCACTCTCGACGTCTCGTCTCGTGTGGTCCATGTGCAGGCAAGTGTTGATCTGTGGTCGACAGATTCAATAAATTGTTTGTTTACTATCTTCGTCCTGCTCGATCGTCGATGGCACAGTCAGATTATTTAAAATATTTTAGATTTTACGTTAAAATGTTATTTTAAATGTTAATTGATATCGGTTGTTAATATTAATATTTTTATATTTTAGGCACGAATTCGTTTTTTAATATATATTTTTTGCCTTAATATTTATTTCACATCCCTTAATATTTATAATATTTTATACAAATAAATGATAGCATGATATCAACACAGTCGATTAAAAATACAATCGTTCCCCAGGAATCAGTAAAGTAGTCGTATTGGCTATGGGTCTCTCGATCTTCAATCAGGAATGGTTATTTTTGAATTATTAATATTTTTCTGCCCTAGCCTACATACACGGTATTGAGTTCCGCCACTCTTTACGCAATGTCTCAAATTAAGCGGAAAATCGAGAATAGAGTGCCTTACCAGTAGTTTATATATTAATAGATTGCAAAACTCTTTCCTTCTCTCTCTCTCCATTTGGCTACTTTACAGAATTTGAAAAGTAAAGATAAAAATAAAATATAATTTAATATATTTTTTATATATAATTTAATATAATATAATATAATTTTAATATATAATTGTCATACATAATTATATTTTTTTTATTTTTCGTTCCGTTGAACGTCATTTTCTCTTGCTAAGTCTTTTTTTACATATTATTTACAGTTAAAAATATGTAAGTCGATTTTCCACTCAGTTCACATATTACTTGATAGATAGATAGATATAGATAGAGATGTTTCATTATAGATAGGTACTTTGGACACACGAGATTGATACAATTATGTCGTCACAAGTCGAAAGTGAGATAATGGCATCATCACGACCAGAACAAATGGTTGACGACATCGGTCTCTGTTAGATCAGTTTGGTAATACTCCCAAACCGTGTTTCAGGTAATGGGCGCCGTTCTAATGTTTAATTAAACTATATTTTAAGTAATAGTTATGGAGTAAGTTATGTTTTATGTATGAAAAATGGTTTGTGTTATTTTAATTTTTGTAGGATTTAATATATCTACATTTATTAACTATTTGTTTTTTTTTAGTTTCAAGCTGTATCTCGCACATAGCAGGGTAGGCATATTGATCTTGGTAACATAGTGTTAAGACACTCTGTTATCTTTAAGATACTTTTGTTGTCTACTTTCCGCCGAATTCTAGAGGAATATCGGGTTGAATTTCTCAAACTCAACTCAACACATGCTTAGGAGAGCGAATAAAATATTAAGCATTCTTCGAGTGAGACGATATTATTTCATGGTAACGTTAATATTAGTAGGGGACAAATTCGTGCACCTAATGCAAGTTTTTATAAGTTGTAATTATATTTTATAATTTTTAAGCCTTAAAAAGTCTTGTTAATTTAGCACTTACTCCAAAAATGGATACTAATAACTACTACTTTTGCAATAACTTTAATGTATTCTATAGCATTAATAATTATTCTCATTAAAAAAAAGTCATAAAACTTATCATAAAATCTATTTCTATGTATTGAAACTGCTTGCAATTTGTAATAAATACCTAGAAATGAAAGATGTGTCTGGTTTTAACATGATACTAAAAGTTCAATGACAATAAAACAAAATCAATTCAAGATCTACAAGGCAAATGTTTAAGAAATTACAAAAAAGCAATCAACCGTGCTCCAGCGATAATGACCGCGGGCGTTTCGGTTCCCAAAAAAAAAAAAAAACAAAAAAAAAAAAAGAATTCGATATAGCAGATATGAAAGGGGCTATTCACAGAGCGGCAGCTTGCATCGTATAAAGATAATCTATTTTATGTAACCTCGACGACCTCGCCCGATCGACATAACAATATAATTAAAGAGAGATCTCGGCTACGATGTTTAGTTGGCCTACTCGATTCCGTTTACTGGCCGGATGTTGAACGGGGCGACCGTAAAAGGAAACGCCGTGATTGTGGCACCACGTGTATAGGTAATGGGTTTCGTTGTTCGTTGTTCGACCGCCGCGCGGCGCTAGTGTGTTTTTCCGTTGGTTTCAAATTGTTTTTGCGTCGCGGGCTGCGGTTTGGTCTGATAGACTTGTGATGACTCCCGTAATAGTTGGGTGTGATTGAGATCGACAATGTTTGTTTGTTTGTTTGTTGTATATGCTCTAATATATAAGTGTAGTTGAGGCCAGTCGTGGCGCGAAGATGCAGCGTGTGACTGTAAATGCGACAGGTTGTGGGTTCTACAAAAAGGGAATATTTAATATTTTCATTTTTTCGCTATGGTGTCGAGGTGCAAAGCGCGGCGTTGAATTCTGCCACTCAACACGCAATGCCTCCAGAATTCGGCGGAAAATAGGGGGCGGAGTGTCTTAACACTATGCTCCCTCTGCTTACCTTGCTACATATGAAATATAGCATGAAGCTGAGGAAAAAAGTACAAGCCTTTCATGATAATTATATTTTTTTCTTTTTTTTTTATTTTGTTCCTTAAAAATGTATACATTTTAAGCGTTTTGAGTATAAACTTTGTCGTCCATCACTTAAGCCTTTGACCCAACATCGGAGCAATCTACCTTCACCGTAATTTGAAATTGTAAAACGATACCAATTATCAGCGTTCCACAATCGAACTGGCCGGCTGCACCTCATTTACCGTCCGCGACACCACAAAGAGTCCAATGTGGTGATAACATCAGTTCACCGACTCACCGGGACCCAACATCTATAGCTCTATCACATCTTAATCATAGAGTCTAAAATACGACGTGCGTGGTGGGTTTCTGTAGTGGGTGGAGCGACCAGATTTAGAGACTGTTTCACCCCTAAAAGGTGATTCGTAATATTTCCTGGCTGTCAGCTCCGAGAGACCGCGACTTAACGACCATTGCCCGATCGTAGAGTAGTTATAGATTAGGACAGATAAGAAATATGGGCGATAATAGTCATACTTTCACGACTAAATTGAACCTCTGGCCACTGTTAACTTCGAAAATTACAAAATATGATTCATTTTCTCTTTGCATTAGACATCAACGGGTTCTATCTTTGATAATTCTCTGAGTTATGATATTTTTACCAAATAGTTGTAGTTTAGAGGCCGTCGTGGTGCAGGGGCACAAGGATGTGACTATAACATTCGACGGAATGAATTATTATTTATTAATATTTTCATTTCTTCGGTCTGGCGACAAAATTAAAAAAAAATACGGCGGACAGTTGGTAACGGAGTGTCTTAACACTAGGTTCCCTCTGTCTACCCTGCTGTATGCGAGATACAATGTGAAGCTGATTTAATATATATTTTTTGTATAATTAGTTATAAGATAAATCCGGAAACTGGCCAGCATCTGCACAAACCTATATAAATAAAAGTACGTTGTCATAACACAATGTAACAGCAGTCGTAAGCGCGTAAGACAAGAGTCGCGATAGCTCCGCAGCTCATGCATATTCACGATTTGTAAACAAACGAACGAACAGACAAACGTACACATAATTATGTTGGAGCTCTGAGATATGACTAACTAGCCATATCTGGTTGTGCGGCGTACACTGGCCAGTACCATACTGGTAGTATTACAGAAAAGCATTTAACTATTATTTATAACTAATTAATAGAAAATATCTAAATATACTATGGTTTTTTTTTGAAATATAATTTTTGTTGATTTTATTGTTTAGGTATTTTTTTACATTCACATCTTTATTATTTTATGTGAACGAAATATAATTGTATGATATTTTGTGTTACTACAAAATATTCAAAATATGTCTAATCAGGCCAGTCGTGGCGCAGGGGCACAAAGTGTGACTGTAAAATCGACTGGTTGTGGGTTCGATCCCCACTTAACACTAGGTTCCCCTTGCCTACCCTGCTGTGTGCGGGATACAGCGTGAAACTGATGTCTGATTTCTAGTCATAAAACAATAGGTATAGTTCATTCGTAAACGTATCGTATGCGATTAGACCTCGTTTCGAACGTTTATTACGACCATGGTCACCTTAGAAGCGTATCCGCATACACCTTATAAGGCCCATGAATTCCCCCTCACCGCCACTTATCGTATAAATGCAGGCTCTAATAACCCCGCTTATAATGCAATCTATACTCAGTACTAATTTATTGTCTTACTTAACATGCTCTTAATAAAGATAAACACGTTATCTAAATCTGCGAATAAATTCCCTGATAGTGTTCCTGCTCACCGTTCAGCGTACGCCGGTGCTATTGTTCCAGCTGCTTCCATCAGATAGCTTGGAAGTTATACCGATAAGACCAGCGCAGACAAATGGCCTTGTGCACCGTTAACTATTTATTTTATTTCGCATAATGGTCTACGCTGTGATTAGAATAAATTGTAGGATTATCTTTTATACGTATATTTATCCAAAGAAATCGCTTTACATGCTTGGAGCCTGAGGTCTAACAATACGTTCCCAACTGGTTCCCATTGGTCAACACGCAACTCCACCGGCCACGGGATTTCAGAGAAAACTGTTTACTAAATCGCTATCAATGTTAGCTTACCCCATCAATGTAGAACATTCGCTCAGTAATGGGAATATCGGATAGCTGAGGTAGAACACTGCCTTACAAGTTCCTAACAGCCTCTATAAACTATAGGCAGGCAGTTGTGCCGGCGCACTCGTATGTGCGTAAATGGTAAATTACTCATTCGGCTTGGCCAATCTGTGCTGTAGGTTTGGTTAGGTTTGATTTTGTTCTACATTTTACGTAACAATGAAGTTTATTTTATTGTTTTAACTATGGATTTGTTAAGGTTTTAGTGTGTTTTATTACAAATACGAAAGGGAATCCTGTCTAAATTTCTGAATTATAGTTGTTAATTTATAATAAATGAATATATAGAACATTTTTGGCATTAAAAAAATAGAAGAGGTAATATATAATAAATATTATGAACATAAAACTCTAATATGTATTATATATTTCTAAATATTTTATTAAATAAAATTTTCACGTACAACGTTGAATAATAGTGCTATCATATCTCAGAAAGAATTATGGCAAAACGAACTAGATAAAGATCGCTCGTGCCGCGTCATATCGGGTGAGCGCGCTTCCTTCCCGCCATCACCGCGGCACGCGACCAATACGTCTTTAGATTTAATCGATTTTAGAAATGTCACAGAGAAAATTAAATATATATTAATTCTGCTCACAATTAAAAAATAAATATCAAATTTAAAAAAGTTCTTTGAAAAACTGGTTGTGGAAGAACTCTAAGTGAAAAGAACTCTGTAGAGAAATTCTAAGCGATTAATCTTATAGTAAACTTTCTCTGTTTATTATTATACTTAAAAAGTGATATTCATAGAGATAAAAAAAACACACAAATTACTATAATTCCTTTACGTAATGTATGTTTAGTAAGGAAATATGGCAAAGTTGGGCGTGATAATGATCGGTCGTGCGGCGCGGTATCAAGTGTCTGAGCGCTCCTCGACTCACGAGAGCCGGGCGGCGGCACGCGACCGCCGCTCAGCACTAGTGGTGCGGTCGTTTATACGATTGCCGATCGACGTTGTAAATGTCAGGACTAGAAATTGAAAAAGAAATGTGTTTTTTTTTGTTATATTTGGAGGTATTATTGTTTTGGTTCTAGCAATTAAATTTGTTAAATTTTAGTATCTATTGTCATTTAATTTGTATTAGTATAATTAAAATGTAATGATTTTTTTAGGTTCGTTTAATTTATAAGTAAGTTCATTGTCGTGATTAATTTTTTTTTAAATATATTTCTTCAACAAAGCGCATCACTATTTCCAGTTAAAAGCAGCCTAGCACGAGCCATGATAACATCTAGATGATGATGCGAAGATTGTTTTCCGGCACGCCCTAGACGCTTCACAAAGTCCTACAAAATACCGATATTTTGTTTATTTCATTATAATCGATTTTTTTAATCGATATATTTTTTGATATTGCTATTAATGATACCATTTATAAAGCAAGGTATACCTTATTTTATATAAAATTTATATTCACGTAATATAATATTATCTTGATAACTTTAAAACTAATTTATTATTTAATCGGTAAATCGCTTAAAGTGACTGCTTATTTAGCTATTACAGTACACTACTTTATATTTCTGGTTTTATTCGTCTGTTGGTATATCATCTTAGCACGAAAGATTGATCAGATTTAATTTACATTAGTAAAATTACAAATATTTGTTTTGAACTATATCGAATTATTTAACTCATTAATAATACCATATTAACAATAAAATCTTACAGAAACCGATGACCTTACTGTCTTAACGTTAACTTCTTTGCGCTTTTCGCACTTAAAAAGGAAAATTTAAAAATATTACGGAACCCAGAACTATCGTTCATTATTTCGTTATTAAATATTAATTAGAACGGAAGTGTCATAAAAGGGACGGAGAGTTTTCACCCTACTTTCTCAGGTCCCCTCTGCCTACCCTACTATGTGCAGAATATAGCCTAAAGCTAAAAAAATAAAATTAGTTAAATATATACCTATTACATTATTATATATATTCACGATGGAGAGAATTACACACAGTATTATCATAACCATTACAAATCATTTCTTCGCAGAAATAACTGTGTAGCGTCAGCAATAAACTATTGATCTCAACTTGGCCTACGGCTAAACGCACTGTTTACTTAAATAACGGTTTATACTTTTACAGGGAGGTGTGAAATGGGAATAAAAAATATATTTTTGACTTTTATCGTATTTATATTGTAGATTATTCATTTTAATAAATAAATAGCATTCATTATCTTTAAAAAAAAACTGTAATTTTTAAAGGATAATAGTTTCTTAATTTTTTTTTAAGTATTTTTCATATATTTTGAAAATAATAGTCATACAAATAAAAATCAGCTTCACGCTGTATCCCGCACACAGCAGGGTAGGCAGAGGGAACCTCGTGTTAAGACACTCCGTTCCCCACTTTCTGCCGAACTCTGGAGGCATTGCGTGTTGAGTGGCAGAACTCAACGCCGCGCTTAGCCTCGACACCAGAGCGAAGAGATGGAAATATAAATTTAAGTAAATATTTCATCCTCCTCGAGTGGGGATCGAACCCACAACCAGTCGATTTTACAGTCACACTTGATGCCGCTGCGCTACGACTGGTCTTTTTCCTATTTTTACCTATTATAATAGTCATACGAAAAATAAATTCTATCTCTCCGTTTCTCAACTCAACCAAATGCAAATATTATAATTGCCTCTCTCAATTACCAGAGACACTCCCTTGCACGTGTTATTTCTCAGTTCCTATCAGCACTTAATATCAAGAATATTTCAATTATAAATAATGTGATCTTGTACCGCAAACGATGTAACCAAAAGGTATCTAACGCGAACGCAGGCTATTAACCGTGCGCACTAAATAAGCTGACCCAGCGGTTAATTTGAACTTCGGCGGGCTAAATCAATTAGATGCCTGCCTTGTGGGTGCGTAGGTTTGTTGTAAATGTATGAAGAAAGCAGTTTTGATTTATATTTATTTTTTTATTTATAATGAACGCAATTTTTGTGGATGCGAATCCTTGTATGAGATTTTCTAATTTTAATTGGAGCAATATTTGTAAAAGTTAAATTTTAGACGATAAAATAGACTTCTCATTTAGAATGAAAGCGTAAAAAATAACTTAAATAAACAACTAATGCCTATATAGGTAATTCAATAAATTATCTCCCACTTTTATAAAAAATAACGAAATAAAATTGAACCCACAATCTTCAATCTACGTTGTCAGGGTCATTAATCACTCAACTTATTGGTAATAAGTTTAGTGATTAATACTTTTTTCTATTTTTACCTATTATAACTATTTAGTATTATGCAGTATTTAATAATTACAAACAAGCTTTCAAAAATACTCTACATAATATTTGTGAATCCAACGACAGATATTTATCTTAATTCGTATTTATTAGCACAACAGCATAATGGAGTACAATATGAAATTCTCAACCACCCACTGTCGGATCGTAAACAACGCCTAAATCGTATCAAAAGAAATAACCATTCTATTTCAAACTTTATTGTCTATCGACCAAAATACTTTGACCTATCGAAACATTGTCGTCGATAGCGTCGGGGAAATAGCTTGGAGGTCAAATAAAATGCCTCGATGTGCACATCCACTGGGCGGGCTCGGAATGCGCGTTCGGGCGAAATCGTTGCCCCTCGGGTGCAGTGGCCCCGCCCACCTGCGTGTGCGCATATCTCCATCTCTGTCACTCCAGCCGCTTTCCCTCATTCCGTCTCGCGCCTCCGTTAGATGCGCACGCCACACCCACCGATCGGCGGCGGGCTATTTTCCAATTATGTAGAAGCTTTTTGCTTCTTCATGCCCAAGATAAGCTTTCTATTATAAAAGGAATGAGGTAAGACGTATCTCGGGTCATGGTAACAGGCTGTTGTTATATTTTTATTACAACTTCTATTACTGACTGCAACAATGTCTCAAGAATGTACGGTTATGATACGATAACTATAAAAATTGTAGCTTAACGTTTATATCGCAAATACAATTTGGTAATGATGTTACCTAAATATTTAAGTTATTATCAAATACTTTTTAATTTATCATAGATAATAATAAAATAGTGATACTGTTAGTTTAATTATAATATTATTAACAAAGTATTACCATGAAGGTTTTCAACCAATTTTCTATTTGGTTCTGTAAAAAGATATTGTTTGAAATATTTTATCCCATAGACGTGTAAATTACTTATAAAACGTGACAAGACGTGTAAATTATAAAATTTGGCCGTCGTGGTGCAGTGGTACAAGCTTTTTGACTGTTAACGTGAAAGTTCTAGAATCGATTCCTATTCGATGGAATGCAATATGTTCATTTTTTTCGCTTTGGTAACTAAGTAAGAAAGTGGGGAAAGAGTGTCTTGACATCAGGTTCCCTGTGTTTAAAGAAACACAAATTATAATGTTAATTTCACCACTTGTTTAAATACATTTTAGTAACATATAAAAATTACACAAGACTAACACTTTGAAAAACGTAGCCTGATGAACCTACTGTACTTCTTTATTTTACCAACCTCACTTTACAAATACGTATAGTGTACTCGTATGTATGGAACACAATTTAAATCAACTCAAGAGACTCTTTGTATCTAAGGTCCTTATGGTAGCGGCAAGTTGTTAGTTACAGGCACACACCGGCTTTCAAGTTTCATTATAAGAAAAAGTAACAGCATGATACAGCACATTCTAGAACAAGTACTTCGTAGGTAATTTTGTTTAATAGCTTATCAACTTCAATCGGTAGCGGCGTGTGGCTGTATAAACCGAACTTTTAATAGAAAGGCAAGTAAAAGTTAGAAAGCGCAACAAAAATTCAAAAAGAACCAAGAACTTTGTGTGTACCTAACGTGACCCCTTAAAACCATCTTTTAAAAAAAAAGACGAGGAATGGCGACCATCTCGGATGTAATTATTATCGAAAGAGCGTACAGCCGCCAACCGTCAGCTCTAAATATAAGCTACGTTCATGCTTTAAACTTAATAGCAATCTTTATGGTGTAATGCGTGCCGTGGTGATGCGTTCTATTTTTATATCGATATCGATAACCATTATTATAATTGGTACTTTGTGCGAGTGTAAATCATAATTAGAAGTTGCTCTCCTTTTCTGTGCACACCCTCGTGTAATTTTATCAATTACGTAAAATTATTTTATGCTTTTTGAACTGTTTCCGTTCTAAAAATTTTATGGAAGTATGAAATTTGAATACCGAACCATTATTTATCTGTTTTTATTACGATGTTCATTAAAAGTGCTTAAAACTGAGTATAAGGCATGTATTTATCAATAAACATCGTGCGCTTCGAGACCCTACCTCGTGCACCTGCCCACAAACGAGCTTGGAGCGGCTTAAATTATCGAGTGGCACATCACTAGCCGGGAGCAAAGGTTTCACAGAGGGCGCAAGCATCAATTTGCGCGGTAGCCGCCGCGGGCGCCGCCGCCCCTGTCATTACCCCGCGCGCCGCCCGACCCCCGCCGACCCACGCCGACCCCCGCCCGACCCCCGCCCG
>JAATLQ010019409.1:0-10253 GCA_013421005.1 Heliconius erato x Heliconius himera
TAGGATTTTATTGTAAGTATCGATAAGTTGTGTTTTTATTTCAAAAATTCAAGTGAAGATTCTCATGGGAGGTACGAAAATGCGACCTAAAGTTTTAATAAATTTGTCATTAAAAATCTTCATTGCGTTGCAAACATACATTATAGGTATATCAAAACACGAACATAATTCAGTGTGTTAATTAAATAATTTTGTGGTTTAAGCGGGCGAAGCCGCGAGCGGGTCGCTAGTATTTAATAATTTTTGCTTAAGGCTATATATCGAAAATATCAGGGTAGCCAAAGGCAACCTAGTGTTAAGACAATTCGTTCTAATATAAAACATTTTTGTTCGCTACTTTCTCTTAAACTGTAGAGGCATTTCGTGTTGAGGAAAATGAAAATATTTAATATTTTATTTCCGCGAGTGGGAGTCGAACCCACAACCTGTCGCATCTATAGTAAATGGCCTCAATTGCAATTTTTCAAGATTTTATATAAAGTTACACCATCCTTTCAAAACAAAAAGTATTCAAATGTTTACTACAGTTTAGTCCACATGTGCCATGTATAGATATCGATTTATGTTAAAATATTCAATGTAGAGTATTTTTTTCCATTTACATCACCTGGCAGGTCCATTCTAGTGACGTTTTCTATGTATAGGCAACATCTGTTTTGATTTATTTATGGAATATATTTATACTTCAACTATTTTTCTTATAGAATTCGTTGTTGTTGTTTTGTTCGATTATTTCTATACAATTTTTATTATTAAAAAGCAAAAAAGTGAGCCGTTAAGCCGTTGCGGTGCAGTGTTTTCGTGCTTAATCCCGCATACAGTAGGATAGACAGGGGGAGCTTAGTATCAAAATTCTCCGTTCCCGTTTCCGCGGAATTTTTGAGGCATTGAGGCTACAATAGATTGGCATTGAATAGGACTCGAACCCACAACCTCTCCAGTCCTCTCCTCCATATATTGTCTCCAGACAATATATATACATATATAATGTTGTATTAACATAACGTTATTCTAACAGGGTCGTATTATTTACCACTAAGGTTATATACACTACAAACTTAGCATACTTAGGTGTCTGGGGTAGGTCGCTGGGGGGAACAGTCACTATTGGATTAATAGCCTATGAATATTAAATGGTAGCCCAAAATCAAATTCGTATTGCAAATACATTTTGTATCATTTTGGGTTTGGGTTAGTTTTCGGTATTGAGTTTAGGTATGACTATTTATGGGTTGAAAAGTGGATATTCTCAATAGAATACCATGATTGGTTTGGTCTTAAATTTTAATGATGAAAATTTGTACGTGTTTGGATATGGCTTATTGTAAATTAAAAGAGAAGTTTCTCGGCGTCTCTTCCCAGAATTACTAATTTCAAGAGAAAATAAAGGAAAACTTATAAGACGCTTCAGCTTCTAAAATCTAAAATCTTAATGATTTTAAACTCTGATTTTATGTTTACTAAAATAAGACTTAATTTTTTTTAGTGGCTGTCATGACGCAGGGGCATGAGCATGTTACTGTTGTGGCATCGATTCTCACTAGGGGAAAAAAAAAATATATTTTTCTTTCCTCGCTCAACATCAACATGTCAAAGTGCGTCGTTGGGTTAAGCCACTTCGGGTTCGAGAATTCGGTGAAATTGAAGAACTGAACTCTTAATGGGAACGGAGTGTCTTAACATTAGGTCTCCAGGTTCACTCTGCCTACTCTCATATACACATAATAAAATCATAATTTCTACGCGTATTGACAAATTTTCGTTGGTATAAAAACTAAACAAAAACGCAGAATCAAGTGATTTTGGAAAATTTGTCATGACATTTGCCTTTTTTAGCTTTACATTGTATGTAGCATATAGCAAGGTAGGTAGGGGGAAACTAGTTTTGAGACACTCCATTTTCCATTTTCTGCCCAATTTTCGATCTATTACGTGTTGAGCGGCAGAACAATATACCTCAATTTTTTTTGTTATCAGAACTGGAAAATCAAAATAATTCAATCCTCGAGAATCAAACCCGCTACCATCGCATTTACAAATAAGATGGCTGTATCTTTTAAACATATATTTAATTCAGAGCTCGTCATACCAGACATACCTCGTGCACTTGTGTCCAAAATGTCATGTAATCGATCAACGGTATTCGAGTGTCAATTATAATGTTGACAGCCAATTGACTGTTGATTTTATTAGGGCTGAGTGATAAAGTGCTTCGGAGGCCGACGTGAGGCCTACTGGCTTGTTAGCTTTTGTTTTTGTTGGCGGTTTATTTTGGGTTTGTTTTGCAAATTGTTGTTTTAATATAAAATAATCCGAAGTAAAACTATATTAAACTAGTCGTCGCCTGTAAGTTTTTTTTCTCCTTCTCTCTCTATCGTTAGTATTTCTTTGTATTCTTTAATTCTGTCAGTTAGTTAGCTTTTTAGGTTCACGCTGTATCCCCTGTATAGAAGGGGAAATTTGGGAACCTAGTGTAAAGACACTCCGTTCCTATGGGGCCGTTCAAGTATTACGTAAGCAGTTTTTTTGCAATTATTGACTCTCCCCTCCCCTATGTCATCAAAAATAAGCAATCCTCTTACCCCCTCCCCCAATGCTCACGTAAACATCTACATATATAAAAGGACATGTTCCCACTGACAGAGGTAAGACGCACGCACAGCCGTAACCGCTGATAGTAGAAACGTGAAATTTGGACAGATTTATATTTTAAAATTTTGGAAATCCACTCAGAAGGGAATTTGAAAAATTTTAACCCTAAAGGGATAAACTAGGAGTTGAAAGTTTGTATAGAAAAAAAATTAAATCAGCACCGATTTTTATAAAATTTTAAATTCAGACTCTTAAAAATATTTCATTGAACACGTGTTTCGTGGTTTATTTTAATTCACCCCCTAAGGGTTTACACCCCATAAGGGGTTGAAAGTTTATATGTAAAAATCCTTAAATCGCCACAGATTTTTATAAAATTTGAAATTTAGACTCTTGACAATGTGCCATTCCCGCTAAATAGATATAATAAACTTATATATTATATTTTAAACTAATAGTTATATCGTCTACCATACATACATCTACCAAATATAGCCATAATATATATGAAAAAGTAAATAACTTCTGCTTACGTAATTACTAGCTAGACCCCTCCACCCCGCATGTCATCAAAAATAAGCAAACCCAAGACCCCCCGCCCCCCTTCAGTGCTTACGTAATACTTGAACGGCCCCTATTAAGATACTTCCTTTCCACACATTCCACCGAATTTTAGTGGCATTGTGTGCTTAGTTCTTGGCGGAACTCAACAACGCGTTTTGCCTTGTCGAAAACGCAGAAAATAAAAATATTGCATTCTTCCGATTCAGATTTGAAGCCACAACGGAGACATTTACAGTCACACGCTTGTACCCTTGCGCCACAACGGGCTCAAAACAATTTATTTTCCTGAAAGGGGATTTTTCACAGCAAGGCGTCTTCCCATTACACCAGGATACGTGTTAAGTTATTCAAAGTTTTCTATATATTAAAAATATTCTTACCAGATATGTATAGAGAAATGGTCGGTGTCGGTGTTCCCATTGCGATGCAGAGTATTGTCATACTTGATCCCTCCACGACCAGGTTCACAGGATTTATTGTTGGTGGCTGTAGGGAAAATGGCAAATATTATATATATTTATTTATATGTATACAAAACAATATATTATACGTTAGTTTGTTTATGGTAAATGTTGAACATATTCAAACTACTTCGTTAGACTTTGAAAATATATTTATAGTGAAAGTTTTTCCCAACATAGCAGCGTAGGCAAAAAAAACTGGTGTTAGACATAGAGGGATTTTTCTATTTTTTTTATTTTCAAGAAATTGAGTGTTGAATGTCAGAACTCAACATCGCAATTTGCCTTGATTCTCTCGAGTGGAAATAGAACTCACAACCGTCGCGTTTACACCACGACACCCAGCCAGAAATCTAGTACATTTAAATATTTATACAATAATTATAAATTATATAAATAATTTTAACTTTGACCTATTTCAGAATCGGAGTATTCATCAACTTATTCCAACTTATTCAACGTTTATCACAAACAGGCTTTGTTCTAATTAGGAGCCTTGTCGGACGCAATATTAAGGTATCACATTCATTTGTTCGTTATATTATATATGTCAATGTTTCTGTAGACGTTGTGGGAATTGTGTTTTGTACGCGTTCATTATTAAAAGATGAATAAAGGTTTTTTGTTTTTTATTTTTTTATTAAGAAAATATTTCATTCCTCCGAGTGGATTGAACCCACAACTGCTCGTTTGCAGTAAGAAAATGTTCGACTGTACCGTATGACTCATTTATTATCTTGTCGAATGCAAAAAAGTAATGATGGATCACATCGATTCTTATTCAATTTCTTAAGTTACTTTATTGATCGCGATTTCAGTTTTATTCGTATATCAACTATTCCTCTATTAGAATTAGAATCTAAAATCATCGTGTGTATCCTTAAACTATTCATTTCATTTTCTTTTTGTAGAATAGACAAATAGTAAATTAGGTATATCAGATAAATAGTGATATAGCCTTAAGCTTTCTCCGATATTGCGAGGGAGTTGACCGTCTGCGGCTTGAAAATATATTTTATAATGTACTGTACTGTACTGTAGATTTTGCTAAGAGCATCTTATATTGAAAAAAAAACGTTTCCTACTTTGTGCACGCAATATTCTTGGATAATATCTTACTCGTACAAATCCACAATATCTTCATATAATAAATCGTTGAGGTAACAGAAGGTCTAATTTGATCTAAAAACTAGCTTTTATTTGCGGCTTCGCCCTCGTCCAAGTGAAATAGTTACTAAAGTGAAATAGTTAACTAATAGTTTTATATGAAATATTAACATATTCTATTTCTAGTGGTGATTTTGCAGGGAATTTTTAAATTTGACATTTTTTTATTAGTTCCGGAGATTAGCACGTTTAACCAAATAAACTTTTGAATTATAATGTTAATAAAGGTTTTGATTTAAAAAAATCATAACTTGCCTCCACAAAAGCTGGATAAGCTGGATCTGTCCAAGCCAGTAGCGTCTCTGAAGGTAAAGAGTCTCCAGCATCAGTGTGAGCTTTGACCCACGCTACATATTGCGTGTTAGGTGTTAACTTTTCAAGTGTGTGACCGGATACTGAAGTGGTTATCTTCGTTACATTAGTTTGGTTCTGGCTTGGCACCTTGTAGTATAATCTGTTAGAAGAAAATATAAAGTCAGCAATATTACAAATCAATCAAATTCGATTAGAATATGATTTTTTTAAAATTTGAATTTGAATCGAAAGTCGATTAGAATTTGCAGGAGTTTTCACGGTCATATTGAAATCAAAATAAAAACTATATTTTTTTAAAATAACATTAAAATTTGAACGTAGCGGGATTTGAACCCGTGCCTCTTAAACCGTGTTTTACAAAAAATATTTTTTTCGTAAATTTGGAACAACATTTTTAAAAATAGTAAAAAAAAACAAATATACAAAGCGATTTTATCGTACATTATCAACAAATTTGACGTACATATAAATATTTTTATTAAAAATCATTAAAATACATATTATCTTAATTAGTCTATAGCATAGATGGTCGTTCAATTTCCACTGATGTGAAGAGCAGTCATTTCCTCTCAATTTTTGAGATATTTCGAATGAATGCATAGCATTGATTGGACCAATAAGCAATGGAACAGAATTTTGGATTAACAGTCCTCATTGCGAAGTAGGCGGAGTGGACACTGTGATTACCATGTCATTCGGTTTGGGGCAAATTGAGTAAAGCTTAAGGAGCTTTTCAGTATTGGTCTATACTCTTATTCGGTCTGGTTCATTTGTAGAGCTGTATTTTTGATGAAATTTTAAAACCAATTGTTTGTTTGTTTTTGAGGCTTTATTTATCCAGCCCCAATGAAAAAAAAATGTATATTAGAGTACTTAGAGTCAGGACACTCCGTTCTTTATTTTCCACTCGATTTTATCGATCGATAGCCAGAGCAGAGAAATAAATAAATGTTTTAAACATAAATAAACCTTCAAAGGAATTTTAATTCCCATCTATCTCGTTCGGTGAGGCACGTCAATGGCCCCAATCAAAACTTTGTCATGTAACTTATAGTCAGTTATCATTATCGACTTACCCCTACGTGAACAAACTTTCATTGTTTAAGTAATAACGGTATGGTTTTAAGTTATAATTACTTTAATTCGATTTTAGGAAAATCTAATTGACAATTGAATTTTGAAAAATCAGTTTCATGCTGTATCCCTTATAGTTGGGTGGGCAAAGGATAGTGTTGAGACACTCTGTTCCCCATTTTTCAAATTTTCGAGACATTATAAAGTTAAGTGATGGAACTGAACGCTCAGTTTCGTCTACTGAGCTACTAAGAGCGAGGAAATCGGAAAAAAATAAATATATTTATTCCAATGACCCTCGAAATCATAACGTCCTCAGTTATCTATATACATATATGAATCATGATATAGTACTCAGTCTATGTAAATATAATATAATTATTTATTGTATGAAATATTTCACTTTTCGAAATTTTTTCTTTGTTTGAATAGTAAGTTATTACTTCTTGCCAAATTTCATTATTGAAGTCCACGGCAAGTACTCTATAGGCTTTAATTATGATGAATTTCATACAAATACAGCAAAAGAGATGCATAAATGATATGATAAATGATAAAAAGATATGATATCTTTTGATTGCGATGACTTAGAAGTATTTTTTGTGCTTTTGTAGGGAACTATTATTTATATTTACAGTTTATTTAATATGTGTTGTTTATATATTTCAATATAGCTATTTATTTATTTATCATTTATACACATACAACTACATACATATATTTAATATAATTTATATATTTTATAACAAGTATTCGTATTTAGTATATTTATACAAAAGCGCTCGCTGCCGTCGACTGAACCGGTGAGGAGTAATATTTACTCCTACCCGCTTGTCGACGGCATATTATAATTCTAACAGTCGATGCTTGCCACTCGATGCGCTTTCCATACGCTCCTTTGTTCTCTTTATTATTTTGTTTCAAATCAGTATTTATCGTGTTCCGTTTTATATATATGTTTGTGGTTGACTTTCTTATATACTGTATCGTGATTGTTAATTGTGATTTGTGTTATCACTGTATTGTATGTACATATAAAGTGGTGTTGATTAAACTCAGTGCTATTCGTAAGTAGACTTTTATTCTCCCATCATCAACACTACACTTTTAGAGCAACCTGAATATTTGATAATAATTTTAGCTTGATACGTCTCGACAGACAGACAGATAAATAACGGAACCATTATAGAATGGTTCCGTTTTTTTCTTTAAATGTATGGAACCCTACAAACATTAATATACTTTCAAAAATGTTACTTACGTATAGGAAATCTTTTCATCTGGTAACGAGAACTGTGGCGGTTGCCAGCTAAGTGCCAACCAAGTAGCGGAGTGTGACGACACTGATAGCGAGTGCGGCGGAGACGGTATACCCGATACTTCTTTGTTTTCCGTATCTATTATAAAAATAAAATTTATTTCATTAAATAATAAATATTTTTTAGCTTCACGGTGTATCCTGCATATAAAAGGGGGTAGAGGGAACCTAGTGCTAAGACTCTGTTCTCCATTAAGACACTTCCGTACTGCACTCTCCGCCGAATGTTTTGAGGCAATGTGTATTGAGTGGCAAAACTTAAAATCGCATTTTTCCTTATCAGATTGAACGTGATTTCATACGATTAAAGTTAGACGCTGTCACACTGCGATATTTAGACGATATTGGAATAATGTAATTAAAGTTTAAATATAAAACATAATCAGGTCGACCATTTTGCCAAGCCATTTTGAAAATATGTGGGTTAATGATTTTTCATATTCGAAATTTAAATATGAACTCTTAATATGATAATAAGATACGTGTGATATTTTAAAATGGTGTTAAAAATAAACGTAGCTACGTACGAAAGTTGCATTCAACTATTAAGGATATTTTATTCACTGTATTGTTACTTTTATTGATTTAGCATTTCTGTAACATTTTTTACATTTTATATCCATATATTTAAAAAAAATATAGCTTCCCGTGGGTAAATATTATTATAAAACATGCCATGCACAAGCACAAGTATGCTACAAGTTAGATTTCTACTCCAGCGATGATATCTACATAGCTTCACGCTGTATCCCTAGCGGAGTAGTCAGAGAGAATGGAGCACCAAACGCTGCGGTCTCTATATACCTCTTTCGCCTCTTCCACTGTCACCAAACCTTATATACATTCCCTTCAGAAGATCCTCATGTTTTTTACGTCACATTCCTCCAGTATCTTTGATACTGTATTTTTGAAGATCAACCGAGGTCTCCCCCTACCTTTATTACCGCCGTTCACTTTTCCGCCTCCGGAATCCGGCGTACAGTGGGGAACAGACTGTCTTAATAGTAGGTTCCCCGGTTGCTGCTTCTGGCTACTCTGGCTACCATAAAGCTAATAAGGATGATTTTCTGGAACTTACCTTCAGTTATATTAAGAAGTAGCATGCTAGATGGCAGGGAAGTGCCTTTGTCGTTAACGGCCACTACGAAGAGATGATAGGTGCTGTTCACTTCTAAGCCTTCAATGCGTGCCATCGTTTGTGTCACGTTCATTTGCTAAAACATTACTCTTCATATAAAATTTCATTTTCGAATATAATGCGGTTTAACTATTATTATATGATAAAAGATATTTAATGTATTGTGTTAACTTATCCTTCAATTTGAAATTTACGAGATTATTATCTTTGTTTTTTTTAAGCTTAAGATTAGACTTAAGATTTATTGTAAGCCTGTTTTCTGGTCCTTTGCCTTTAAATAAAAAAGATCAATTAATTATCTAACACCCCCCCCCCCCCCCCCCTAAAAAGGACCCCTTTAAAAATAATAATAAGGGTTCAAATATCATTGGGCCAAGGATTGTTAATCATATTTTCGTCTTTGAGTGTGGCTTTTATATCATTTTTTGGACACAAATTAATTTATATAAATTTTGTAAATTACAATTAGTCTCCAAGGTAGTCTATAATATACAAATTTGTCCAAATTACTTACATTATCCAACTGCACAGTATTATAATAGTAAGGCTGCGTATTATTGCTTATTTTCTGCCAGTGCACAGTGTACGAGGTGGCGTTAGCGCCGTCAGATGGCATTGTCCAGTCCAGGAATAATTTGTCATGAGATACCACCGCGTGGACTTCCCTTGGCGGTCCGGGGAGGAAACCAGTACCTGTGTTATAAAATTTTATTTTAGGATTCCGCAGTTAAATGCTAAGTAATGGAATCTATCTATACATGTAGTTTTTTGTTGGTTGTGTTTTCTATAACAGTTATTTACTTCTAGGATATAAATTATTAACAATAATTATTTATATGAAAGCGATGAATTTAATATTTTGTAAGAAACTTGCTTATTAAATTTTCATTACAGAATACTACTATGGAATTAAATATTCTTAAATAGTTATTTTGAATTATGCTTATAGCTTTTCTCTATATATGACTTGATTCTAATATATCTATTATATGAAATATCAATTTTAAGCACTCAACAAAACAAGAATCTGAAAAAGTCAATAAAAATCTCACCTTCTTCGAAGCATTGTACAATGTTGCCAACATAAGCAATGCAAGTGTAGAACAAGCCGCTATATGCGCCTGCGCACGCGCCTCGGCACGCCGCTGGTACACCTCGTCTGGCGCAGCAGGTTTCGTGATTACGACCTAGAAGTAAAAGATTTTTTTAGCTTCACGCTGTATCCCATCTGAAGCCAGAAGGAACCTATCGTTAAAATCTTTTCGCTCAATTTTCGAAACATTACTTGTTGAGAGGTGGAACTCAACGCTGCGCGTTGCCTTTGTACCAATACGAGGCATTAAACCTACAACGAGATTTGGACAATTTTAACACTAGGTTCCTTTGGCCTACCTTGCTGTATAGGAGATATATCACAAAAATGTACTTACCGCCAGCACCGCATCTAACAAGCTTATTAAATTCCTGTTCACAAAGCGGCGCGAGGGTCCTCAGGTCGGACATCTTAGCGTCGTAGGAACAGAGCGGCATGCACACGCCGGACAGTTGCACTCGTTCACAGCACGCCGTTATGTTGTAGGCATTGGCGTTTATTTCTTCTTCTTCTATAACCTGGTTTTAGTTA
>JAATLQ010019409.1:10263-26276 GCA_013421005.1 Heliconius erato x Heliconius himera
TTCATTACCCTTAAACAACCCGGCAAAACTAGTTTATCCGTACGCTAGCCGGCCAAACTAATTCGGCCTAACAGTTCTACCAGGCTGAACTAGTTTATCCTAACGCTATTAGGCCAAACCAGTTCAGCCTGTAATCAATAAGGCCAAACTAGTTTATCCTAGTGTGGTCAGGAAAAACTAGTTCATCCTAGGCCAAACTAGTTTGTCCTAAAATCGGGTTTGTCCGGTAACATATATACTGGAATATGGCCTTCCGGAATTATTAGCAGAGGAATCAATAAGTATTTTAAATATAATAATAGAGATTACTTATGAAGAAAAACCCTTCAACTTTTAAAAGTCACTATTGGTCGTCTATTGTTTGTTAATGAAAA
The DNA here is from genome assembly GCA_013421005.1 of Heliconius erato x Heliconius himera. NCBI lineage: Eukaryota > Metazoa > Arthropoda > Insecta > Lepidoptera > Nymphalidae > Heliconius > Heliconius erato x Heliconius himera. Next base: position 10,638 of record JAATLQ010019409.1, read on the forward strand.
AGGAAAACAATCGTAAAAGACAATTTTAAAGGAATTTGTTGAAAATTATTTGATAAAGATTTTTTAAAGATTCTATTAATAAAAACAAACAGATGCTAAAATTAGTATAATATAATATATTATTTATGTATAGTATGTAATCAATCTATGTTTATGTTACCTGGCTTTGAGTTCTAAATATAAGTCTAGGTGAGGCCTCTCCCACGCCGTGTTCATTCGCAGCTTCCACGAAAATCTCGTAATCAGTATTGGATTCCAAATCTTCTAAGATATAAGGTGACTGAATCTGTTAAAAATACATACAAAAGGTATAATCAAACTAAAAAAAATAATAATAATATAAGTAAATCTCAGAAAAATCTAAGTTTTTATTTCTAAGAAAGTAAGTGATTTCACAAAAATATAATTCTCAAGCCTATCAAAAATACAACACAACCCAGTCAAGAACAGAAATTATTATAAATTTTATGACTTAAACTTGGAATTTAAACCATTATTTGAATGTAAGAAAAATGGAGAAACGAATAATATTTATACATTTATCGTTTTTACAGTTATAAAAAAACGAAAATGTAAAATATACTTAAATATTTTAATTAAGTGTCTTTCATTTAACTTTAAATGAAATACACTTAATTAAAATATTCGTATTTATTTGTTTTAAAGTAATGACAATTAAAGAACAACTAACATAATTATTGATATTTATTATATTAGTATTTGCTATTTAAAATAAGTAAAATTCAGTAAATTTGGAGTTGCTACCATCTATCATCATCTGCAAATATATTTGTGGCTTTGACAAAAAGAAAACGCTTGGCACTTTGAATTTTTTTTTTCAGAAATTACTGAAACTTAAAAGTTGCTTAAAATTCATATAGAAACTAGTCCCATCACCACAGAAACCTTTGCTTTTGGTGATTCTTATCCTATATGATATAGAACAAGAATAACCATCATTAAGTCATAATTGGCTGGACAATTAATGAACAAACATATAAAAACATACAGTCGAATTGATGACCTACTTTTACAACCTAGCAAAAAAAATGGTGCTTATTATTCTACCTTATCCAATGTCCTATAATCATCATCCGATTGTAAAGACTTGAAATGTAAATTGTAATATTGGACAGTGTCAGCCAAAGCAGCAGGTGGTGCCCAGTGTACCACCGCGTAGTCGGTGTCGATGTTAGTGAGGTGAAGACGTGATGGCGGTCCAGGGAGAACGCCGTATCCTTGGAATAAGCAGTTGGTATACGCCGTCATGTAACGGAGACACCTGGTGGATATTAATATAGTAATTGGTAATAGTATTTTATACAGTTTTTAGTGATTTCATGATATCAGTTATCTCTGGGACTATTTTAGACATTAATGTGCTTAGATTCAGTGTTTTCTAGAGTAAATAATATCCTCAACTAAGATGTCTGGCAGATGTCTTTTCATAGAAAAGTGGAGGATGTAATATTGGTAAATCTATTTTTTTATCTCTGTCCACACAACATACAAAAATGTGAAAATGAAAGTGACAATAAATTCAATAAGAATTTGTAATTACTTAAGTATTAAAACGGGAAGCACAGTACAGATTCTTTTAACATTAGAATCTCGCCGCATACTTTGCTGTATGTGAGATTATTAAATAATGATGCGTCACTATGTTGTTACTGCCGATACAATAGAATAAAAAACGAAACCTTATAGTAACAATAGACTTACTTAAAATGATGAAAATCCAACGAAGTTATATTTCCACTGCATAACGGCAAGCATTCTTCGGGAAGCCCCCTAGATCTACAGCACGGTGTGTGGTCAAGACCATTAGCCAGACACCCAAAGGTGGTTCCAGCCCACGGTGCGCATATCATCAGGTCTGTGACCTGCAACTGGTGATTAGAGAGGTGGTCTCTGGATGATTGTGCATTAGTCACAAATGGAGGCGAAGGTGTGTGTTGTTCTAATGGTACATAAAGTGATATTTGTTTTTTGTGATAGATTTATGCTTTGATATTAAAAACAATGATTTTGAGATTTTATATAAAAAAGATAGCACAAGGAACGTAGTACAACTTAAATTATTAGAATATTTAACTCAAAATGTTTGCTTCGGCGGCTGTAAACTTGAACTTGAAACGGCGTTGATTTCCGACTCTCAATTCAATATTTTGAAAATTATTCGCAAAGTGAGAACGAAGTGTCTTAAAATTATATAGCTAGAACTGGGATACAGCGTGAAGCTATATTGATTTTTTGCTTGTAGGTTTTGTACGCTACACATATTTTGATAAGGTATTGGTGTATATAAAAAAAATCTTATACATGTAATTAACAATTTTTTTTAAACGCACTTATGAAAAAGACCCGTGATATGTGTAGGTGAAAATAAATGATATTTCCCATTTTGAAATGTAATTCTATTATGGAGATGTTACGCTTAACACTTACAAACAATATTGAAATCTCATATAAAATTGAACTGGGCAGTAAAAGTTTCCATCGTCATGATTGAACAAAAATTTTGAAAGCCACGTAGAAATTAAATTTCCCAATATTTTTTTATATGGAACTTCGATATATCTCAGAAACTAAATGTATGAAACACTTAAATGTATGTACATATACCACTTCCATTTTTACAGTTATCTTACCCCAATTTCAAAAGTTTTGGTTGGGTCACACAGTTTGTCCACACAACCGTAGTGATTCATTCCCGCCGTTATACAACATGCTCTGACATCAGGTAACTTGGGTGCTGCCGCCACTGCTGATGGTCTTCGTTTACCAGGTGTCAGTGTTAATGACCTAAGTGAGAAGTTCATTTTGAATTTAAGTAAATATTTTAAGGAATTGTTAAGTAGCATTAGTACTTTGCTATCTGTTTTTTGTAAGAAATTGCATTTCAGGTCGGTAGCCTTCCATTAGAACTGACAAGACTAATTTTGATTATTAGTTCTTAATTTTGTTTTTTTTATCTATTTATATAACAGAAACCTATCTTAAATGAGATCTTTGGACTTTGCGATCTTAACACATTTTATACTAATTTAACCGAGTTAATCGCATAATTATTTTGGCATTAAATATATATTACATTTAAAAGCTTGAAGCTTAGAGTGAGCTCAAAAACTCAACAAAATCAATACTACATTTTCAAATCAACAAAAACAGGTCTCCATTCAAATTCGTCGTGAAAGACAATCTAATTTCTAATTTCATTAATAAATTTAAACAAAGGTTATAAAGGTTCACCTGATTCCGTAGCTCGGTAGACTCGATCCATGAATATTGTACGACGTGACGGTTATCTCATACATCGTGAATGGCAGCAAATCGTTAAGAACCAAAAATGTTTTGTTCGAAGAAACTTTGTATGTCGACGAAGTCATTTTGGAGGTTACATTTTTGAGGGAACTCTCAGAAGGATCTATTAAATGGGCATCAAAAGATCTCAATGTTGTCACATTCACTACATATTCTGTTACAGATTCATAATTTTGCGTAGGTGGATTCCATGAAACGTTTAATTGTTTCTCATTTAATGGTTCAACTTCGACGTCTTCTGGTGGACTTGGTAGCAATTCTAAAACAAAAGTTTTAATTGGAGTTCTTCTAGAATTCATGTACAAGTAAATTATCTAGACGTTGATTATATAAATATTAGGATATAGGTAGGGTTCTAACACATAGATTTCAAAACTTTTATTTCAGCGTCACGCTGTTTCCCGCATATAGCGGATCAGTAGGTATAGGGAAAATAGTGTAAAGACTCTCCGTTCCACACTTTCCGTTGAATTTTCAAGGATTTGGATCATGGGTGGCAGAATTTAACACCGTTATTTGTTAGATTTTAATTGAATGATAGTTATTTATTGGCATATTATATTGGCCAGTCGTGCTGCCAAGGCACAAGGGTACGACTGTAAACGCTATAGGTTGTGGGTTTGATTCCCATTGGAGGTTGTAAAATATTTAATATTTTCATTTCGTCGCGCTGGTAACGAGGCGAAGTACGGCGTTAAGTTCCGAAGTTCAATAGCTAAATGCCTGCACAATTCAGCGGAAAGTGGGGACCAGAAGTTTCTTAATGGATAAAGTGTTTATCACTGGGTTCCCAAGTGCTTCCTGCCTATCCTGCTATGTGGGCAGGATACGGTGTGAAGGGAAAAGTAAAAAATAATATTAATATTTGAGCTTCACGCTTCCTCTACATTTTATATCTAAAAAAAAGCAAAATTGACATACCAATGCCTTCAACAATGCAAGCTAAAGTTTTCTCCATTGAAGCCGCACATGAGTAATGTGTCTTTATATTGTCAGTGACAGGTGAATACTCCCCTCTGCATACATCCTGGCATATATCCGGGATGTGCTCCTGTATACAGCAAGGTACGTGGTTGCGCCCGTCTGCCATACATCTAGTTTAAAAATGTATATAAATTATTTAAAGTTTACATAAAATACACTTAACTTTAAATATATTTAGAGTTGTCGCGCAAAATGCTATTGCTATATTACTTAAAAAATCTACCTATATTATTAATCTTCACAGTAAGTCATTAAATATTTTCATTATGTAATATAATCAATATTATTTATCGAAATAAAAATAACATGAAAACATTTTATTTGCAGTGTCACAATTTATTCACTTGTGTATATCACATTCTAAGAACCTGAGGTACTTTTGACCGTAGGATTATATTTAAAGGATTGATTATCTAACGTGATGTAATATATCGGATATCTGCTGTCATTATAGGTTTCCACGATAAGTTGACCATCCAACACAAAAAAAATGTATTCAGACCGGGAGTAGTTGCGAAGATAAGCGCGCTCAATCAAACAAACTCTTCAAAGCTTTATAATATTAGTATATAAAAGTATAGATATTTCATACTTACTTAACAATAGATGGAAAGTCAGCCTGGCAAGCCTCCGGGTCCTGGCCAGGTCCGTCCAAAATACTTTGAATACTACAATACCCCAAACATCCCTTCGAGACATTAGAATTGACGCAACAATCTGTATAATTGTGCGCAAGAGCTGATGCTGGTATGTTTGAGGAGTACGTGTCGGTAACATTTCTGTTTTCAGGTGGAGTTAATCCTTGTGATATTACTGAAATTATTGAAGTCAATAAATGATCCTCGTAGTTAGTTAAATAAATATCGTATTCTGGTTTTCACTATTTATACATACATATTTTAAGTGAAAGTAAACATTGTTATTCTAAAACACGTTTTTTTCGACTTCCGAACTTATGATAAATTCCAAATGATCATCTTATACTTTTAAGCGAAAGGCTTAAAGATATAAGATGATCATTCGAAATTTATATAATTCTTTTCGGAAAAGTTAAAGAAAAAATATATTGATACGTCGGTTTTTTATCCATTTTCTATATATTTTTTTACAGTTGCATGGTGAGTGGCGAACTCAAAGCAAAAAAAAGCTAAAATTTTGCCCTATTACTAGTGCGAAAAAAATAAAATAATTCATTCCACCTCTATAATATACTGAATTCTCTATGATCGAACCCACAATCGTCATTTTCAATGCCTGGTGTTGTATACAAACATCAAAAGATTTCGTACTGATATAAGTATAGTTTTATGACTTACCAGTTAATTTATGGAAACTCCTAACAGGTGGTTCCGTGTTCAACTCGCACATATACAGCCCAGCGTCAGAAGGCTTCACGTTCTTTATAACGAGAGCCCACACGTCTCCTCCTTTGCTTATACCAGGCCCTTGTAAAGGTTCTTCCGCTGATAAGAGAAATAATATTAATGTATGTAGTTTGATAGTGATTTTATAAGAAAAATGATATAATGTATATGTCAATCATTTAAAAACAGAGAGTGCACTAATAAAAATGTTAACCTAAAGAATTTTTAAATTAATTATATCAAGATATTTATTTTAGCTTTACTCTGTGGGATCACATATGGCAGGATACCGTATCATCGAAGGAAAAATATTTGTTATAAAATTACAGAAAAAAAAAATGTTTTATTTAAACATTTAAAGTGATATTTTATTTTTTGACTCTTTATATAAAAGAAGGGAAAAGGAAAGTATTATATATACTTTAAGTTTAAAACTTTGAAAAAGTAATAAAATTAGAACATGTAACAATTATACTCACAATCATCATGTAAGACCTGAATCCTTTCATCTCTCGTCACTCTTACTCCACCAGCAGTCAAAACCTGGAGGTCTCTGGCCCTTTTCCATAATACTGGCTTGCCTCTCGCCCCCAGAACTACGCAAGTTAATAAAGCATCTTCCCCACTTTTCGTAGCTACTCCACTCCCTGGTGCTCTCATCCATGCTTCTTTGGTGTCTTCATCTTCTTGGTTACCTGAACTGCCTTTCCCTGATTTGTCTTTAGTTGCTGTAACAATTGCTATTGTTTAGTGTTCAGTATCTCATATATATAAAAATAGATGAAGAATAATTAAATAAAAACTGAAAAATAAAAATGAAAAAGACAAAATCCCCATAATCCCCACAGTTAAAATTTTACGGCCATGAAAAGTCGTTGAAAGAGTTAAAAGTAAAATTAAAATTAAAGTCGTTAAAAGTAAAATTAAGTTAAGGTTGATGTGTGAAGTGAGTAGGGGGTGAAATCCTAAGTAGCTTTTAATACAAACAGCTCCACGCTCCTGCATGCAGCATGGTAGACAGAGGCAGGGTTTCTGCTTAATGTTCAACACATTGAGTGGCGGAACTTAACACTGCAGTCTGTCTTGTTACCAAAGCCTAAACTAATTAAGTACAATTAATTTATTTTTAATACAAACACATATAAATTGCTCTCGACTAGGCCGCTTAAATTATAATTGAAAATGAATCAACGATTGCACGGTTAGTATATGCAAAGTTTTATCGCATTAGATTAAAGAGCCTATTTATAGGTTTATTATTTTAGTTTCAATACAGATAATATTATTATAGAGTTAATTATATACTGAGTAGTACTTATATCAATTGATGAAATTAAAATTAGTAATTGAATTATTTTGTTCACATTTCACTAGATTGTGATTGAAATTGAAGTATCTAACGAAAGTATATAAGATTATCAAGTTCGTCCTGCTGGTTCACCCTCGTCGTCAAGTAATATCTTAAGTGTTAAGTTCTGTTTGCTCTAATCTATTCTTCTATTTGGCTGTTTTTATTTATTGAGGTGCGGCGTTGATTTCCGTAATTTAACACTCAATATATTTAAATGAACGAGAAGTGAAATACGGTGTTACGTAATACTATGCCAAAAATATATTTTGGTTACGTAAAAACAATATATATATAAATAAATAATAATAATAAATTATAGGCAGAGGAAACCTAGTGTTAAGACACTCCCTTCCCCATTTGTTTTTTTTTGTATATATATATGTATATACAAATTCTAATTGGACACTTATTTGAAGATCATTTCGCTTTATTCTTTAAATATTTTTGCAATCGAAGTTATATTTTGTTGAATAGCAACTCCTATTACACAGGATTTGACTATATATAAAACTAAGGGATAAGAGTAATGATTTATTACTATAAGCAGGAACTTAATACTTGATTCTGCAATTCATTCCCTGCTTTTATCTCATATAAAATACTATTTGTGAAAGAACAACTAGACGAGTGAGACGCGAGCCGAAAATAATTTAAATGTAATCCCCTGAGAAAGAATCGAATTTACAATCATCGTGTCAAAATATTATAGTTTACAAAATAAACTTTCATCTCTGATTTCCTGTGGGATTGTTTTATGAAATATCGTTTGATCTTGTCAGACTTGTATCGATGGGAATTTCGTACGTTTACATATTAGATTCCGTAGTGGCTCAATATACGAATGTAACCACGATGGTTGTGAGTTTGACCCCACTACGGAGTACTGGTATATCACAGAAACAAACCACTAAAAACTTATTTTTTGTTAATTTTATGAGTGACATGGCATTGGAAACAAAACGGATGCATATGCCTGAAAAAAATAATTTAAAATTAAGAAATTAAAATTTGGCATGTATGTAGATTAGGTTAGAAAGTGACAAGAGAAGGCAATGAAGTGAGAGGAGGCAATCAGAGGATCTCTCAAAATTCCCACGGGAACGCGAAAAAACAGGATTTACTGTTTTACGTCTTAAAATCCACGCAAGCAAAGATGTGGGCGACGACTAGTGACGATATAAATGGTGATCCAAAAACTATAGACTATATAACAATGTATATTGCTCTACCGGATACAATAGAGTCAGTACAAAGTAGATTGAAATTGAGATCTTTATGAGATTTGCAATTTGAAATGAAATTTTGCGCTCGGTGAAACCAGAGATCTGACCATCAGATTCTGTCTAGTCGTCCAGAACGATGTCACTCCGTTCTCCACTTAAGAAGCTTTTCAGTAAATTTGAAAATATGCTAGTAGTGATGCTAAGACATTACTTACTTCTTTTCTTTATTTAAAGACGATTTTTCTTCAAATAAATAAAATGAATGTCTGGTTATGAACTCTAACAGCTTATTTTATTTAGACGAGGAATCTAAGAATATTTTGAATAATTATATTATATAGGTATATTTCACAAAAGTAATTATCAGTCCACCACTATCATAGCTTCCTCTAGGACTTAGAATACTATGATTATGTACTTGAAAGTGTTTATAATGGGTCATTATAAATTAAATATTTTTTTTTCAGCTTCACGCTGTATCCCGCACACAGCAGGGTAGGCAGAGGGAATCTAGTATTAAGACACTCCGTTCCCCACTTTCCGCCAATGTCTGGAGGCATTGCGTGTTGAGTGGCGGAACTCAAAGCCGCGCTTTCCCCTCGACACCAGAGCGAAGAAATAAAAATATAAATGTAAATAAATATTTCATCTCCTCGAGAGGGGATCGAACCCACAACCAGTCGATTTACAGGCACACTTTGTGGCCCTGAGCCACGACTGGCCTCAAAAAATATTTTGATTTCGATTTTGGTTACAAAATTCCCCACTGTGCCTATGTGGCTTAATTTTATTATTTAAGCTACTAACAAAGTTGAATGATCAAACTTTAAGGCACCGGCTTAAAAAGCAATTCTAACCTGCAGATACACCTCCGATAAAAAGGTCGACCGAACCCTTCGTGGTTGCTCCGCGAATATAAATGTGAATAAAATTTGTACGGCGCGAGTGTTAGCGATTGGACTGGCTTGATACATAAAAAAAATATTGTGACCCAATTGATAAATGTCTGACCGAAAGGATCTTTAATATTTAAAATAGAGGGCAAAGTGATCAGGCACTCACTGAGTTCTATATTTTTACTACGTGAAATTCGGTACTTGCATATATGTAATATATGAAAATTGTATATTTATATAAACTAACGCTTCGTCAAATATCTTCAGTTATGAAGTACTTAAGATTTTATAAATACTTTATTTAAATTGACTTGTTATATTAAAATATATTAAACGTAAAAAAAACATTTATCCAACATTTATTAAAATATCCTAAACAATTTTCCGTCCAAACCTCAAAAAATATTTGATAATACAAAACGAGTTTCTTTTATTATACAATCGCTTCCAATACAACCCCACATATAGAAACTTCATTGAAATTCAGCGCAGAGTTCACTGACAGGCCCTGGATGAAGGAATCGACGCAAATTGAGCTCTCGGCCACATATCCTGTGGAAAATCAATCTGTACGATAACAGCTTTTTTATGATTCGACCCAAACTGTTATATTGTTCCCAAAATCAATTTCCCTTGATTTTGCTTTCTGCTGAGTGATTGATACATTTAGTGAGAAATGGTTGCTATATTATTTTATCTTTTTAGTTGAAGACAAGTAATAGCCCGTGACTTCTTTTGCTTGGTTTTAAAATATAAAATTCTCTTTTTCTCGTTCTTGCAGCAGTTATGGTTCGGGAGATCTTTTCATAGTGTTTCCCTATACTTCCCAAGGAATATAAATACAAAATTTCAGCATCAACCACTCAGTAACGATAGAGTTTTATATAGAAGTATTTAGAATTTTTTATCTTCACTCTGTATTCCGTAAAAGGCAAAACGAATCCTAGAACCTGGTATTAAGACACTTCTGTTTTCCTCTTTCCGCCGAATTTCATTGGCGGAACTCAACGCCACGTATTGCCTCGTTACCGGCGCGAGGAAACCGAGTTGGAGTCGAAACCACTACCTAGCGCGTTTACAGTCAGACAGACGACGGCCTTATTGCCTTTCACTGCATGCACTCCCTACGGCTTCTAAGACACTATGAAAAAAAAACCGGTAAATCGGTAAAAAAGGTAACTAAAAACATCCGTATGGTCTATCGAAGCTTTCGGAAATTCAATATTCCCGTGGAGGGATTAAAGCTTAGTTATTGATTCCATAGGCGTTGTAATTGAGAGTCTGACCATTTATATCGGAACCCTCATGGTTTTATTAACTCTATTGAACAGGATTTTTTAAAAGAATCTTGTATAAAAGTTCTTAAATTCCAGTATTCGACGCTATGAATTTGGTCAAATTCGATGGTGTAGTCTTTGATTTAAATTTTTGCAGTTATTAGCAAATTGCGTCGTAATTGCCATCATTCTTTGTGGGAACATAGTGTTAAGATATTCTTTTCGTTATTATTTTCTATGCACTGCGTGTTGAGAAGTGGAACTCGTGTTCAAAAAAATGAAAACGAAAAAATGAAAATAATATACGTGTGGAAATTCAACCCGTTACCGGCGACGGCCCCAAAATCATCTGCAATTTACGCCATCATTGCGTATAGAATACAATCCTATTGTTTATTACAATAGAATTGTAATTGAAATATGATCCTATTGTATAATAAAGTGAAGATCTCGTGGTGCAGGGGCACAAGGGTGTTACTCGCTAGGGGAAATGAGTTTATTGATATTTTTATTTTATTCACTCTGGCACCAATACAAAATCCCGGCGTTGAGTTCCGCCGCTTAATAGGCAATGCCATAAAAAAAATCGGCGGAAACTGGGGAACGGAGCGGCTTAACACTAGGTTGCCTCTGCTTACTCTGCTATATGAGGGATACAGCGTGAAGCTAAAAAAATAACAGTGCATTTGGCACTGAATTTTGCGTGAATTAAGTTCAAGTACAGAAAAACTATAAATTTCATGAGGAAATAGGAGAATAGAATCTCTCATCTGGACACTTCATTTCTCCAAATAGCTCGCTTGGCGAGAAGAAAATATGAAACTGAAAATATAATATTTAAATAATTTAAGTCATATGACGCTTTTACAAGTAAAACGCAACTTGAATAAGATTGCAGTGAGATTAAAGTTAATACAGACAGATATGAAATATCCAGAGTGGAAAAATTGCTTACTTTGATATCTTAACGTTTACAATATTCTTCCTTATTACCATAGAAATAAGGATTAAATTTTAAAAACATCAAAAATGTTTCAGTTTAAAATGAAAACTGACGAGTGTGATTTGAAAGACTATACGCGAAGTGTTTTCTTCACTGTTAATCTTGTGTATAGGGATTTGCAAATTGCATTAATTTTATGGTTTAAAATGAACGTGGGAGGAAATGTAAATCTTTAGTAAATAATAGAGCCAAAGTTAAGATGGTAAGATTAAAGATAATAGAAGATAATATAATAATTCTTAAATTTTTACATAGAAGGCTACTAAACAATAATATCACATTAAGGAAGGAGGATTGTACAAGTTATACAATTATACATTGGTTCCCTATCCCCTGTTTTGGAACAAGCCTATTAGGGAGAAGAGAGTGAGTCTAGTGAAATTTATGCTTAAAAGATAAAAAAGCATATAATAACATTTAGATATGTACTCGTACATGCCCTTCGGGGAGTCCTCATGCTTTTTATATCATACTTATATCATAAGGTTGTGATGGCGCAGAGGTACAAGTGTGCGACTGTAAACGGGATGGTCGTGGGTTGTATTCTCATTTGAGACAATTAAATGAGTTCCGCACACGCCGCATTCGATTCAAATCCTCATAAATTCAATGGAAATTTGGGAAAACTCGACGTTGAAATCCGCCACTCTATATGCGGTAACAACAGCATTTGTTCTAGTAAAACAATATTTTTATTTGGTTATTGCTTGCATAACTTTACATATTAAGGTTGAGTGCAACCTAGATCTCTTTATCCAATACGCTACGTCAGTATGATATTATAATATTTTAAAGTATTTTTCTTTCTCAGTAATTGAATTTTAACCTCAATAACATTATAAGTAATTTTTCTTCAAAGTGCGGCGTTGAGTTTCGCCTCGATACCTAATATCTTGCCACTAATATTTACCGTATTTAGTGTCGGAGAGACACTGCAGACTGACTGTGAATGAGTAGCGGAATCCAACACTTTGATATGTTTTATTAGGGTGAGAAAATTAAAAAATATGTCTTACGAAATGAAAATATAAAAATGACTTAATAACGCAATCAACGGAAAATTCCATGAAAATAGAAATAAAATCGAATATTTATGATGTAAAACTTAAAATTCAAATTTACATTTAGGAAAAGGGGAAAAATTTCAAAATGGCAAACATTCTGAGATGAATGTTCACTTTCATCTGGCAGATATGGAGCAGTGGGCATTGTTTAGAGTCGTCTTTGCTACCTGCTCTCATTTTCTTATTATGGCGTGTATTGCAGCGTCGTATGGGCTGATTTACAGGTGGCGAAGGGATGATGTAGTATTTTTATTCGTATATAACAAGGCAAAGGGAAGGTAATGTTAAGAGACTCTGTTCCCGACTTTCTGTCGAAATTTCGAGTGGTACATAAATACCTCTTTTCAGAAAACGTATAACATTTATTTAATCCCGCGCCTCTTGGAACTCCTTTTCTAAAAAAGAGTAATACTTTAATGTTAATGTTGAAAGAAAGGTGTGAAAATAATGGTCTCAGCCTGAATGCGAGTAATACAAAGGTTCTGGTATTTGAAAGAAATAAAGAAAAGATTGAATGAAAGATCAGTGTAAATGTTAAGATATTAGAACAACAATGAAGTGGTATATTTGGGAAGTATATTCAATAGAGGTGGAAGATACGAGATGGATGCAAAAAGGCGTATTGCTGCTGGTAACAGAGTTAACAGTGCCTTAGCTGCATTGATGAGACTTCGAAACGCCAGCTCAGCTTCACGTATGGCCGTACACAATGTAGCGAAAAGTGGGTATTACAGAAAAATAATGAAAGTAAAATGAATGTCGTGGAGATGCGATCTCTTCGTAGGATATACGGTGTCAGTGGACGAGGTGAAGGAGGTATGCAGAGATCTCAGCATTTGGTGCTCCATTTTCTCTGACTTCTCCGGTAGGGATACAGCTTGAAGCTTAGTTTCTCAGCTTCTTGAAGCTCAGTTTGTACTTTTTTATGTTATTGCTACGTGAAATATATACAAATTTAAAATATTTGAACAATTTTAATTACTTTCCTCGCCCTTCTATAGATTTTTGTTCCAAACTTTCTTCTAATCCAAGGGACGTCCTTTCCGCTTTCGACCCTTACAGCCCACCCGCAATAAATATTTATATAATAACACCAAAACAAAATTATACTTTACAATATTTCAAAGTAATTTTTTAAGTGCAAATATGTTGCCGTGATCCCATTATGCCACAGTAATATAGACATTACAGTAATACGTTTAAAAACGAAAATTGTATGCTAGACATATATGATTACTTTCGTTTATTTGAAAGAATATTATAATTTTAGCACTCCAACGGCTTCGTAAGCAAGTTGTTACCAACCTTTTGAATACGGTCGTCCAATATAAAAGTGTTGAGTTTTTTTTCACAAATCTTCTCTTACAGTATACGAATGTTGTGTGAACGGTGAATCTCGTTAAAAGTACGGAACTTGTTTGTGTATGGAGCTTGTTACGTTTGAAATTTTTTGAGTACGCGATGTCACTATAAAGGAGTATGTAAATGACAGTTTTTCCTGATAATTATGATGGATATAACGGAATATTGCCTGTATTATATAAAAACCGAGATAGTAGTGGAGTACGGTAAACTAAAAAAATACGGTATTTATTTTTATTAAGTAGAAGAATAAAAGTGCCTTTATGGTAACGAAGTGTATTTACAATGGGTTCCCAGGTTCCCTCAGCTTACTGCTATGTGCGCGATACATCATGAAGCTAAAAAATATCTGCTGTGGTCAGGTAGAAAGCGGTATTGAGTTCTACCACTCAACACTATTTAGTAATTTACTATTATTTCTATTAAATATACTGTTTCATACCAAAACAAGCAGGCCAGACTGAGCTGTTGCTTCATAGTAAACATTGAGTAGACAATATATCAATATAACATTGTAGAATGTAATTATTTAGAAGCTTGAAGCGTTCCGAGCAACAGTTCCAAAGTAAATTAATCTGCCATATATTTAAGTCACAGTGAATAGTCTAAGAACCTGACGCGACGTCAAGTATGTAAAGTATCTACATACATACATACTCGTACTTGCTTCTTGCGGAATAGGTACTCCCATTTCCTTCAAACATTGCAGTTGACTGATAGCAAATTTTATTTTCAAATATATTAAGTTGGCATTTGTGGCTGCTAAAATATAAAGGCAAAAAATACTGTTATGGATGTCGTGCCGCAGTGGAACAAGCGTGTGACTGTCAAAGCGACGGTTATGCATTCGGTTCCCTCTCGTGGGTATTAATTATTTAATATTTTTATTTTATTGCTCTGGTCATAAGGAAAATTCGGTAAAAAGTGAGGAAAAGGGGTAAACATACTTGGTTTCGTCTGACTACCAACTATATGCGGGATTCACCGTGAAATTTAAATATATACTAATCTTGAGGTCATTATGGCAAAATTGAATAACATCTGACTATAAGCGTGATAGTTGTGGATTTGATTACCATTCGTGACAATTAATTATTTTCATTTCTCCGCTGTAAAAAGACAACGTACATTATCTCGAATCTGTGTGAAAGCAAAGCACTAAGTATTTTGTTTCTCTCTGCCTACCCTGATTTGCGGGGAAAAACATGAAACTATTAAAAACTATACTAGTGGACGTATTTGAAAAGATACGGGTACATATCTTGCTATGTCAAAAATTTTATAAGTATATTAAAAAATATTGTAATCATAATTTGTAAACAAAATTTGTAACAAATATTTGAAGGTTTATACAAATTTTAATTTAATTTAGTTACATAAAATTAGAACAGAAGGTTCTGTCATGAAAAACATAAAAACTCCAGCTTATTACTAACAAAGTAATAAATTCAAAATATGTAAATAAGTGTTGTTTTGAGCAAATCATAGATGATTCTTAAACAATTATATATCGTGCAGAAGACTTTCATTATTAAGATATATATATATATATATTGAGGCCGGTCGTGGCGCAGCGGCACGAGGTGTGACTGCAAAAGTGACTGGTTCTGGGTTCGATTCCCACTCGAGGAGATGAAATATTTACTTAAATTTATATTTCCATTTCTTCGCTCTGGTGTCGAGGTTAAGCGCGGCGTTGAGTTCTGCCACTCAACACGCAATGCCTCCAGAATTCGGCAGAAAGTGGGGAACGGAGTGTCTTAACACTAGGTTCCCTCTGCCTACCCTGCT
>JAATLQ010019428.1:0-19062 GCA_013421005.1 Heliconius erato x Heliconius himera
ATATATATATATATATATATATATATATATATATATATATATATATATATATATATCAAATATCGACATTGGTCATATTTTTTAGTTCGAAACAATAAAAAATTCTTACAGAAGTTACGATAATGTCGTAAAAAAATCATAATAGAATATTACAGATTAAAGTAACATAATTCATATTAGCTGCCTACCCTGCTGTGTGCGGGATACAGCGTGAAGCTGATTTATTTATTTATTTTATTATAGTTGTCAATCAATTCTGCTTAAATCAATAATCATGTATTTTAAGCGGGCGAAGCCGTGGGCGGGCCGCTAGTATAAAATACATAAATAATCTCATGGTACATTATTTTTAGATATGAATCTACAATTATTAAAGCAAAAATACCTGTCAGAAGATGGTTTTTTTTATTATTATTTATTGACTTATTGTTATGTTATCCAGATGACACAGAATTATCTTCCTAATTATCGTCATACAAATTTATCTCACTACGAACTTTAATGGATGAGATGGATATTTATCCGATTTTCACGCAAAAACTACTTTAAAGTTTCATTGAAATTTAACAGATTTCGATATAATGTATCTTATGCGTCCAATGAACACAACAAATTTAGAAGCAGGCGAAGCCACGTTGGAGTAGGTAGATAAATGATAGCCTATAAGTTATATTAGCAAACATTTTTATAAATGATCTAACAACTTGTTTCAAATATTCGACGCCATATTTATATGCGAACGACTTGAAGTTTATGCGTGTAGTGCTATCTCCTGATGATTCTCGCTAATAGTGTTGTTCAATGGTGTTATTATAAACGGAAAGGAGCTTCACTCCAGCAAATGTCACCATATCAAATTTAGCAGAAAAACAAACGTCGTTGCAACGCAATAGTCTTTACTGGGAAAAAAATGAAGCAAGGTAAAAATTATCAAAAAATTGGGTGTGGATTGAAAATGGATGGAAATTTGGGGGTGGTTTGGATTCTAAGCTTATTTTATAAGTCCAAATTGATAAAAGAAACTATTAAAATGTTAAGCTTTATTTTGAGAAATAGCAAAATATTTATTCATAGCAAAACTAAAGTAGTTCTATATAACTCTCTTGTTTGTAGTCAGCTGGAATACTGTAGTATCATCTGGCGACCGCATTATGCTACTCATCCCTTAAGGCTTGAGTGTATGCTAAAAAGATTATTATGGTATCTATCAAACCAAGCTAATATTAATAAATATATACTCTCCTACAAAGACAAATTAAAATATTTTAATATAATCTCCTTGGGGCAAAGAAGAGATTTGTCGGATATTATGTTTCTATATAAACTGCCGCGAAACAAAATAGATTGCTCAAATTTATTAGATAAAATAAATTTTAGGATACCATATCGACACCCTAGAAAACCTTTGTCTCTATTAGTACCACCAATTAAAAACTGTTTTTGGAGCTAATACAGTAATTCCCCGTTTATGTAATTTGTATTATAAAACCTGCGACTCTATAGATATAAATGTTTAAGTTTTTTTGTTTTGAAGTTTAAGTCCTCGGTGATTAATCATATATCAGATCAATCGGCAATAATTTGTTACTAAGTTTAAAAGTATCTACCTTATTGTTAATTATTAGATATATCTCCTACCATCATTTATATCACACATGTAAGGAGGTAAGAATATTGTTGTAAGGTTTTATCATAGTTTTTTTTGTTAATTATCATTATAATGTAAAATGTTTTTGTTCCCCCTTTTCTTTTCTTTTTGTTATTACGTTTGTGTTCATGTTGTATCTTTAATGTTTAGTTTTTTTTAAGTTCAGTGAATAAATTCAAATCGTTGTAAGCCGGACGCAATATACGCATGCAGTGTTTGCTTTCAAACGGCTATACATTATTGATATTATATTGTGCTTGTAAAATTACTTATTTAAAAATGTACTAGCCACTAGCAAACCAAATCAAATAAATAAATAAATTAGAGTCAAATTTTATTTAAATCTGTTCAATAGTTGTTGTGTGAAATAGGACAAATATCCAACCTCACAAACTTTCACATTTATAATATTAGTAAGATAAGTAATTTACTCGTATATAATATATTACAATGTATTTTGTGTTGTAATACAGCACAACGATATTAAAAATAAATTTATTTTATGCAAATATTTCATAGAATTGAAAAAACCCGTTAAGTGCGAGTTGTTTTCGCCCACCAAGGATTCCGGACTAATTTGATGATTATAGTTCAATGTAAACGTGACCTATGAAAAGACTGACCTATACAAGTCGATAAACTTTGCTTGTAATATATATACCTCATAGATTTTCGGTGTTTTTCCTTTGCTTATATTTTAAGTTCTTGTCCTTTAGTCCTGACAGACGGACAGCGAACAGGCAGCCATACAGACCAACAACAGAAAGTGATCCTATAAAGGTTCAGTTTTTTTTGTTTTATATTATGGAAGCCTAAGAATATAATAAATCTACTTTGTATATACTTACATGCTAAAATAAATTAAACTAAGCACGAGGGTCATAAGTTCGATATTTACTTAGGAGAAGTATGATATTTTAATATTTTTAATATTTCCGGTCTGTTCAAGAAAAAATAAAAATAGAAGTTGAAGTCTGCTTACTCAACAGATAATTTTGCAAATATTAGGCAAAACGTCAGGAATGGAGTATACTAGACTTTTCTGTGCTTATCCTGCTATGCGGAAAAAATGTGAAGCTGATTTATTATAAAAAAATACAAATATGTTTGCTATACAATTGGAACCATACATCTATTTTAGTATTAAAGGCGATGTTTAAGTGTTTAATTATTTATAATTTCTGAGGCCAGTCGTGGCGCAGCAGCACAAAGTGTGACTGTAAAACCGATTGGTTGTGGGTTCGATCCCCACTCGAGGAGATCAAATATTTACTTAAATGTATATTTCCATTTCTTCGCTCTGGTGTCGAAGTTAAGCACGGCGTCGAGTTCTGCAACTCAGCGTGCAATGCCTCCAGAATTCGGCAGAAAGTGGGGAACGGAGTGTCTTAAAACTAGGTTTTCGCTGCCTACCCTGCTGTGTGCGGAATACAGCGTGAAGCTGATTTAATTTTTAATTTAATCTTCGCCCTGGTGTCTAGACAAGTTGTGGCGCTGAGTTCCGCCACTCAAAACGCATTTTTTTTTTCTTAAAAATGAAAAAGTGATATTTTCAAACAAAATAAATAGTAAAATCATTGTTGTAATATAAAATGCCATTTGTCTTGACAAATGTCGTCGTTCTTGAATGACGCACGCAGCCATAAACCTATCAAAGGGAAACTGCCCCATACGTGTCATTCCGAAATCGAGACGTAGGTATTAGCGGTAAAGTTCAAAGTTGATTAACTTTTAGTAGTATTTTTGTAGTAGTATGTGTTTACGTTATTAGGTATCTATGCGTAACTGTATCACACGAAATACAGGAATGGATAAACATCGTGAAATGAAAAAAAATCCAACGTCTAAACTGTTGAGATTTCTCGATTAATTTCTTTAGGTATGTGTTTAAAATATTTTATCCTATATGCCGTTCCCGTAAAAGCAGCGCTGACACTTCCATACTGTATACACATACTCGGAAGCCTAAAATAGATATACTCAAATATTATCCAATTCAAACAATATAATAGACATGTCAAACTGATAACCTTATTTTTTAAGTTAGTTAAAAATAAATAATCAAATTATTTGGAAGGCATTTAGTATAGAGTACAAAGAGCTTTATGACAAGCTGATGGTAAATTTACTTAATAAGAAAGCTTACAAGTGTCAATTTCGTTGTATTAGACACAAACGAAGTTGTAAGCTTTTATTGAAAGTATTAGAGAAAATATATTTTTTATAAAGACTAAATGTATTTATGTTGTAATGTAAAATGTATTTAATATTTCAATATCATCGCTCTGGTATCGATACAAAACGCAGCGTTGAGTCCAACACTCTACAAAGCCTCAAAAATTGGGCGGTTATCTTTTGAGACATTGCGTGTTGCGGAACTCAACGCTGCACTTTTTTCAGTTTCGCTACGCCTTATACCACTAGTGGCAGTAGTAAAGTAGGCAGAGAAAATCTATTCTCAATTTCCAGGACATTACACATTGCATGGCGTAGTTCAACGCCGCGCTTTGTCTTGTTACCGAAACAAAAAAATAAAAATAATTAATTCTTCTGAGTGGGAATCGAACCCATGTATCACTTAGAGTATCCAAACCATAAAAAGTACAAAGTAATCAAAATTGAATTGTTGGTTAAGGTTAACGCTTCACTCTATCAGAAACTATATCGTCGGCTTAAAAAGTAAACCTGGTAACAACTTGTTAAAAATCAGGAGCCAATTATCAGGAGATTTAATTTTTTTTAATTATTAGTCATTGGATTTTAAAAAAATAGTATATTTATGTATTTTCAAAAATTGATTTGTATTATTTTGTATATAAAATAAAATAAAAGTATTTTTTTTTACTCTTTCGAATGGATAAATGAAAAGAAGAATAAATGGATTTAGCAGGTATGTACTCTGAGGAGGATAAATATTAAAAGTTTTCAAGAAGTTTATATTTTAGAAAGTAGAAACAGACATAATTAATGTTGATAGAGCACAAAAAATGTTGTTGAAGTATGATTTGTTAAAAATTAATTACGTTGGAAAGGAATATTAACACGCCATTGGTGAAGTTAGTTTGATAATAAACTTATTATATAAATTTATATCACAAAGGCATAAAATTTTGATACTAAAATCTTATGCCTTAATCATTTAATAGAATACGTACGCAATTCAGTTTATTCAATGAATGTATTTATCGTGTATTTCAAGCGGGCGAAGTCGCAGATAGAAATATATATATATATATATATTTTTTAATTACATTCTCCGAATTAAAATCAGCTTCACGCTATGTCCCGAATACGCCAGGGTAGACACATCGAACCTTGTGTTAAGATACTCTGTTTCCCACCCTCCGCTGATTTTTTTGAGGCATTGCGTGTTGAGTGGCGGAACTCAATGCCGGGCTTTTGCATTTGTACCAGAGCTAAGAAGTTAAAATATTAATAAATAATAATTCATTCCCTCGAGTGGGAATCGAACACACAACCATCGTGTTACAGTCATACCTTTGTGCCCCTGGATAACAACGGCCTGACGTACAAAATATATAATATAACATATACATAAGGCTATTTGATGGTAAAATAATAAAAAAATTCTAAGCTATAAATTTCAAGAGTAGTTTTTTTAATGAGTTTTATATAAAGGATGTAACTTCATTGACGGATCAACGGTTTTCTATGTATAAGTAGCCCTAGAACCTTATTTGGGAATTATGATTTTTTTCCTCAATATTACTATAATATGCATGTCATGTAATACAACAACTTAAAACTATCAGAAATATATCGAAATAAATATCGTTTCTTAAAAAGCAAACTATTAACAAAAACTTTCAGGGGATGTAGCAAAAAACAGTTACTGGTGATTTTTTTTCCAAAAGCTACTGATAATTGTGTAGAGTAACGTTTGAAAGCTAGCTCAATGATAACATGTTAAAAATATACTTGAATCATGAATTGACTATCTTTTAATCGATTTCTTTAGGTATTTACATAAGTGTTTGCAGTCGGAAAATGGTAGTAGAATATAAATATTTTCATATTGGAAAGCTTTCCTAGCCAGTCGTGGCGCAGGGGCACAAAGTGTGACTGTAAATGGGGCCTGTTGTGGGTTCGATTTCCACTCAATTCAATTCAATTCAGCTTCACGCTGTATCCCGCTCACAGCAGGGTAGTCAGAGGGAACCTAGTGTTAAGACACTCCGTTCCCCAGTTTCTGCCGAATTCTGGAGGCATTGCGTGTTGAGTGGCAGAACTCAACGCCGCGCTTAACCTCGACACTAGAGCGAAGAAATGGAAATATAAATTTAAGTAAATATTTCATCTCCTCGAGTGGGGATCGAACCCACAACCAGTCGGTTTTACAGTCACACCTCGTGCCGCTGCGCCACGACTGGCCTCTCGTGGAAATAAAATATTTATATAAATTTAAATTTTCATTTCTTCGCTCTAGGTTCGAGGTAAAGCTCGGCGTTGATTTCCGCCACTCAACACGCAATACCTCCAGAATTCGGCGGAACGCGAGGAAAGGACTATCTTAACACTAGTTTCCCTCTCACTACCCTGCTATGTGCGGGATATAATGAAGCTGATGTAAAACTATCCTAGCACATACCGTAATTTGGCGAATACACTTGGTTGGTAGTTAATATAATAGGCTGTAGAATAAATATTTCACAGATTTTTTTACTGTGCATCTTAACAAACTACTTTTACGCACAAACAAAAATTCATAAATTCCCAAACCTTTGCTGAACCACTGAAAATACTGAACATACATAGAAATATCATAGAATAAAATATCCCTAGGGTAATATGAAAAAAATATGTATTCTACATCATAACATGATTTAGTGATCTTTTTCAAATAAAAACGATTGAGATAAATCTCTAGACACCTACTAGTCTTTCTTTATTTTAGTTTGTATTTCTGTGGAAAGTTAACAGAACTATGGTGTAGTATCTAACCGTACGCGTTGGTTGTGGGTTCGTTCCTTACGAGAAAAATAAGTGAAGCTTATTTTCACTTATCTAATTATTTTAGGATATCATTAAAATGAAATTGGCAAAAATGCCAGAAAAAAGAAAAAAAAACAATCCCGCCTCAAATCTTAAAAAAAGCGGTTTCTTAAGGAAAATTTATTATATTGTAAAGGTTGTATCAGATAATTATTTCATTTAGAATATGCTTAATTTGATAGCTGCACGTACATAAATTCTATTAGTATAATAACATGAGCAAAACATGAATGACTGAACTTGTACGTACCTACTTCCTTTATTAATACATCGATATCATTATATTATTCCAGATTAACAGGTACAAAAAAATGCAAAGCTCTATAAGATATGTATGATATAAATTACAATTATCTTATGAGACCATTGTAGCGTAGCGGCACAGCACTTGAATGTAAAAGCTACGGTCAAGGATTCAATTTCTATTCGGTGGAATGAAATTACAAGATAAATTGCGGTGTTGATTTCCGCCATTCAATACCCATATCTTTTGCGAAAAATGGGGAACGGATTGTCTTAACACTAGGTTCTTTCTGCCTACTCTGTTACAGGTGGAATAAAACGTGAAATTAAATAATATTAGGTCCTGACGTATGAAATTGGCGTTTGGTATAGGAGGAACAAAAAGTTGAATAATTTGTATAATAATATATTTATTTATTCAAATTATGAATCAATCATTGTTATCCATGCACTTTTGAAATCTCATAGGGAGCTAATTAATCCCTTAACTAAAAAACCATTTAAAGGATTATCAATAAAATCATTGAAGGCGGTTTTAACTACCCCATCGAAGTAGTTTTTTTTCAGTTGTAAGCAGATATCCAAATTACTAAAAAAAAATTTTAACTTTTGGAGCAAAGTCCGGCGAGTTTGGTGGATGTTTTAGACATTTCAATTGAAGCTCTTCTAATTTAGCAGTCCGTCTGTCGCGCAGTGTGTGGCCTAGCGATGTCGTGAAGCAGCAGTGATGTTTAGCAGTTAGCTTTCCCATCATGGTTGACAATTGCTGACATTAGACTTCTGCCGTAATCGTCTAGCCTGGTTTGAGAATACTGTAATGAACGACACCGGCACTGGTTTACTAAACGCTAACAATTTATTTTTGGGTCAATTTTCACTTGGAGCAGCATTTGGCTAGCTGGCCACCATAATCGAAAGCGCTTATCTATTTTTAATCACAGATAATGATTAAAAACTAATACGATTTAAAAACTTAATTAAGTCAGTCAGGTAAGTAATATAACGCAGCAGTCGACGCTCGTTTACCGGCTTGCTTCTTTCGTGAGGTACCTAACTTTCAAGCTTTTTAATCTTTCTATTTTGCTTTAAATGGATTTATTGATGGTTTGCGATGGATCCGCTTCCTCTATACCCTTCGATTCTTTATTATCAGTGTCTATTGGACTTCTGCCATCTACAGAGCTTGTTCTGTAGGTTGAAATTTCCAGAACGAAAATAAAACAAAAACGCAGTGTTTTCTTGAGCGACACGATTGCCATACATATCACTAAACCTTCGAGCCGTTTCCGCAGCACTGGTGCCACGGTTTCAAGTTCAAGTTTTCCATTTTGTAAACAGAAGAAAAAAACAAGGAAAAAAAGAACAAATATATGTATAAATAGCTATATAAATTTGAATTTTAAATTCCTAACCAAAGAGGAGAAATTTGTGAATGCAGTGGTCAGCACGACAAAACGCTTTCACGACTTTCATATGTAAGGACCAAATATTTATCTTAAGAAATACTTTAGGAATTATTAAGATTATTTGATCTTACGATATGTCGTTTAAAAAAATATCATTAGATGTGTCAAGTTCTGTGTTCGGATTTATGTTAAAATTAATTCTGATAGTAAACATTTAGAATCGTATAGATATAGACTCATAATAAGATTCCGTATCTTACTATGAGTCTTCAAAAGGAAAAAACAGAGTCCTTATATATAATATAATATCAATCTGAACTTATCACTAAATATTTATGTTTATGGTATCTAAAGCAGAGAAAAAATGAAGTTTCTAGATCAATACAACCAAAAAATAAATGAGCATTTATGCATCGTTTTTGCTGCATTTTATACGAAATTTTACGCGTAATCCAAACTTATGGGGTAATTACCGCGGAACTATAGTTTAGATTTATTATAAAAAAAAGAAAAAAAAATGGTGATTTTTTATTACATACAAAAACTATTACAAATGGAACAAATTACAAAGTTAACTAGAATAATATAGTTAATTTCATACAAAATGAGTACATTGACTCGCAAACTTAAGTCTGTACATTTTTATAAATTGTACTTCCTGTGTGTAGGTCACTACAATCATGAAAATGGTGGGCAAATTCTAGTAATTTACTCTGCAAAGTCTGTCGTGTCCGAATACATTTATTACGGCAACCTGGGACTGGATTGTTTCCTTTAGTTCTTTTTTCACTATAAAATCTAGCACTGTTCTTCTAAGCGATGAAACGAAAGCTTATTGTTTGATAATATAAACTTAAAGGCAAAAATTCTAAAGTTCTATAAACTTAAAGGTTTCAGTCAGGATATTTTATATTTGAACCACAATGACGGTATTATAATACGATACCTTTTCTTTGTTTCAGATAACAAAAATGGAAAACTTAACGCTATATAACACGAGTTCTCTTCTTCTAATGCGAGAAACTACGACATCCACAGTGTTAATAAGAAACGCGACTGTCATAAGCAATGCCTATGAATGGCGTTTCATACTGCCTCCATACTTCATTATATTTATGCTATCTATATCAGGAAATTGTCTTGTGATAGCAACATTAGCTAGCAATAGACGTATGAGGACAGTGACAAACGTTTATTTACTCAATTTGGTAAGTTTTATATTTAACTGTAGGTTTATTTATACTACGCTTACTAGAGGACCCGCGCGGGTCACTCGCTTGAACTATACGAACATTTATTAAATATGTGTATCAAATTATTGTCAGTTTTCGATAGGATTAGTAAGAAAATATAAGCCTCAATGATTAAAACAAGCTGGAAAATAATAATAAATAGACATAAGGGGAAATAAAATTCTTAATATTAGAGGCCATTCGTGGCGCAGGGGCACAAAGTGTGACTGTAAAACCGACTGGTTGTGGGTTCGATCCCACTTGAGGAGATGAAATATTTACTTAAATTTATATTACCATAACTTCGCTCTAATGTTGAGGCATAGCGCGGCGTAGAACTTTGTGCCCCTGAGCCACGACTGATCTAAGAGTAACTAAAGGAAATTTTCAATATTGAAAATATTAAAGCCCCTATATTTATTCCAAGACCCTCAAGTATCTCTGTATTAAATCTTATCACAATTGGATCAAAGGTATGACCATGATTGCGTCACGGACAGACAGACAAACAAAATTACTTTCGAATTTATAATATAGGGGAGAGGGGGGTAGCTTAGAACAGGGGCACCTTTGAAAATATGTGTTAACAGAGCTATTTTAAAAAGAAATTTTGGTAGATTTTTTTTGAGTAGTGGCAGCACTAACCTGCACACGTGTCACTTGTCACCGCTGATATACGAGAGCTAGTTGTTGAGTTACGAGGAGTGTTTGATTTTGAGTAAAATTTTATATATTTTTAAATAAGCGCGTAAGGATTGCAGGAATCCAATTCAAAGTATATGGTTTTATTTTTTCCTCTTTTAGTTAGAATGTTTCATATATCGTGCAATAAACTAGAGATTATTACAATTTTTAAACTTTTACTTGAAAAAAACACGTTTGGAAATTTTCAAATACCACTGAGGCAGCTTTGAACAAAATAAAGGGGGCAGTTTGTAATATTATTATATGTAAAAAAATACCGCGAAAGTGGAGCAGTGGCACGAAGTGTGACTGTAAAACCGACTAGTTGTGGGTTCGATCCCCACTCGAGAAGATGAAATAATTACTTAAATTTATATTTCCATTTCTTCGTTCTGGTGTCGAGGCTAAGCGGGGCGTTGAGTTCTGCCACTCAACACGCAATGCCTCCAGAATTCGGCAGAAAGTGGGGAACGGAGTGTCTTAACACTAGGTTCCCTCTGCCCACCGTGCTGTGTGCGGGATGAACGTGGAGCTGATTTCTATTTTTTACGTAGACTACTTCCCCCAATTTCAGTTGCTGGTTACGTCACGTACTACATCCATGTTTTCCTTTAAATTATTTTTTTCCAAGTTCAAGTTAGGGTAGTAAGCTGTTTATTTAAAAAATATTTTGTTTTATTTTCATAATATTAGATTTATTCTATGATTGATCCCATAATGTTAATTACTTCTACGATCTGATATTTGATCTCCATCGTTGCTAATGTTAAGTTTATTAATAAAATAACTTAAAAGCCTTTTAATTTCATTGAATTCGATGATAGTTCAAAACTGCCCCATATATGTTCAAAGCTACCCCGGAAGGGGGGCAGCTTTGAACATTTGACTACTGCTACTAAAGTTGATATTGCACCTCTAACTTATATATTTTTCTACATATGATGCTACGATTTTGTGGCACAATAGTTGGACTAAGCATTGTGAAATAGTAAAGAAGTTGAAAACTGTAGAATTTTTAGATATGACACAAAGTTTATATTTGTACACTACACTATGTTCCCTCTGTCTATCCTCTGGATACAGCGTGAAGCTAAATATTTTTACATAAAGGTTAAAACTGGAATAAATGCCCTACTTTTTGAAAAAAAACCCTAATAAAATATTGCAACTTTTGTTTTAAGGATAGATGCCTGCAATGCGATATAGATTTTATTTTGTGCAAACGAAAAATCCAACAATTTTTTTTAGATCAATTGCCTTCAAGTAATTTCGAATCGAATTATTAAAATTATTAGCATTTTGGGATTGTTATCATATTATAAAAAAATAAGAATTATATAAGAATATAATTCGATATTTTTATTGATGCTTGGTCTTTATTTACTTTTAAATATATATTTTTACATAAATTAGCTAGGGCGTGTTTAGGTTTTTCTTTAACCGACTTTTTATTTGTTTTTATGTTCTTTAAGAGGAAGATATGGCTGATAGACTCTCAACTAATGAAAGAACGATTTTTTATTAATTATTTATTAACGGAACGTGATAATTATAAATGATTATAATTGTGTCTAGTATTTAATGATTAATAGATTTTTTGATTTATGGCGTTTCGAGCGTGCCAGTTGAACATAATTCATTTCGCCGACGTCACTTGTATGGTAAACATGTTCACATGGAAATTGACCGGTAAAAGTATTTAATGAAAACATAATATAGCTAGTTTCCACCTCTCAATATGTCAAAATGGCGTGACAACAAATAAATATTTATATCTTCTTAAAAAAATATTATATAATCTGTCCTGTCGATAGGATATTTTTCAGCTATAAATGAAAACAATATAATATTCGTGTAGTTTATACAAGTGGTTGATTGCAGTAGTGAACACGTTTCAATTTCGGTTTCTTATTCAAATCTTTAATTGTTGTATTAATCTAATTAATTTTTCTATAGATTTATTTAGAAAATTCCTGAAAAATTGTACGTTTATGAGTCTTGCGCTGCACTCTACCAGCCACTCTATCATGCATGCCTCATTAAAAATTAATACATGCTTGTTGTTGGCATATATCCATAAATATGTTACAATGTCTCTTAGTCAAGATTAAATTCGTCGTGATATAAATATAAAACTCTTTGACGAGACTTTTACTATGTGCATAAGACTCTTCGTGTATCTATCCTTTGAAAATTCTAGGCGACTGACATTTTAGCTAGAAATAGGTGCTTTTTAAATTTTCAGCAAAACAAATTTAACTCTAGAAACATAGCCAAATTTTTATATACGTAAAAGATAGTCATGCGTAAATTAGATGCATATTTTATATTTGACTAAAGATCAGGATATATTTATTATTTTTTAGAAAAAATGAACTAATTTTAAACTTTTTATAAATTAAGAAAAACTGCTTAACATTCCTTTTTTCTTTATGTAAGTTTTTTTTCTGAAATAATAACAATTTTTTACTAAAAAAAAGAATATTAATATATATTAGATACATCAGAAACAGAAAGGTCAGCCAAAAACAGCAAATTGGCATTTGGCAAATATCAATTTTATGCTCTCTGCAAGTGCAGCAATTTTTTACATTTTTTACATCTTGTATTTGACTTTCACCCTTTTTTTTAGGCGCAATAAATATAATGAGTATATTCCTTCGCTACAGTACAGTACTACAGTATTCTGTCCTAATGTACAAGGCACATCTTCTGGTAACATATTAAAATTCTAATCGTACTTATATGTCTTCAAAGTAGGAGCTTTTAAACGCTTGTGCATAAATGCTAATGACTGTTCAATGCTATGCATTTTCATAATTTTCTTTAACATTCTAAACATTTGTATACGTTTTTAACAAACAAATTTTCAAGCAATTTTAGCAAACGATGCAAATATATTAGCTATTAAAAGCGAAAATATTCGGCATGCGTAACAGTTTATGTTTGAAAAGAGTAAGGGGTGCATGTTCAATGTATTTAAAAAACATATTCCCATTTTTAATTTTTTTTTACATTTCTCTAAACTATTATTCCACATTTAAGAAAGAAAAAAGTATTCTAAAAAGTAATTAAAAGGATTTTTACAAATTCTATCCTAATGATAATCTATCTCCGTCTTATCCTACTTGTCGCACACTTGTGCCCCTGTACCACGACGAAATCTGTTTTTTTATTAAACTTTTAAGTTTATTATGTTGTTGGCGCAAATCAAATAATAACATGATCTTATCAACACGTCGTCGCTTCAAATCATAATATAATTTTGTCTGCTACCTGATGTTATTTATTTTATTCAATTAATTTAAATTAAATCAAATCAGCTTCACTCTGTATCCCGCTATTAAGTAAATATTTCATCTTCTCGAATGGGAATCGAACCAACAACCAGTCGGTTTCGCAGTCGTGCCGCTGCGCCACGACTGGCCTCATTTTATTTAATAATTCTATAAAATTGATATTTTTTCGTTGGATAATTCTTTTGTTTGTTATTTATACGAATTTACATTTCTGATAGTAAATATGAAGAAATAATAATATTATTAAAAGGAAAAGGATAAAAAAATTAATCAGAGACACTAAAAAGTAGAAGACACGCGTGTGTCTAGCCAAGTTAAAAAGCTGGAAATGTGCAAAGTATATTTAACACGAACAATATCAAATTAGTTAGTTGAGCCGTTTATAACTCGTTAACCAAATTTACTCTATATACATAAAATTTTTAAATTTCATGCTTGTAAAGTATATTAAAACAATTAAATCATCAATTTCATTCATACGGTTATTTTTTATATTTACTGATATACTGTCATTGATACACTTTTATGCTTTAGAATCGGCATTTTGTGACTGACTCACTCATTAAAAACTCAAAAAAAAATAAGAGATATATATGGATACCGAGTTTTGTCTGCATTTGAAATAAAATTCAAGTTCTAAACACACTTGGCCGTTCAGAGATATAATAAAATAAAGTAAAGTTTCGTTACTGGATCAAAATAGGTATTTTCTTGGGAAGAAACAAAACCATTTCTAGTCTCATATTTAAGTTATGCACGGCTTAGGAATCATCTACTATAATGTAATTTAAAAGTATTGCTGGTGCATTAAACTCTTAACCCATTCCGTACCCAGGCGCGCTTGGACAGGTGTCAGGACGATACAGTTTACGAAATAAAGTACGTATTACCATAATATAAAAGTTGTACGAGGACGTAGTTGCGCAGGGGCAATTCTGCCCATTGTCTACTGGGAATCTTTTCATTTCTTTGCTTTGGTATAGAGGCAAAGCGCAGTGTTGAGAACCGCCACCTAACACACAATGCTGCCAGAATACGGCGAAAAATGGGGAGCGGCGTATCTGTTGCGTCGTTACTGTAACGAAGAAATTAAAGTACTAAACATTAAATAAACGAGTGAGAATCGAACCAAAAACCTGTCGTGCTCTTGTGCCCCTGCGCCGCGACTAGTACACCCTACAATAAAATAAATGTGTTTTTTTCGCCGCTGATATATGAAAACCAGTTGTTGAGTTACGAGGAATGTTTGATTTTGAGTAAAATTTTATGCATTTTTAAATAAACGCGTAAGGATCGCAGGGATCCAATTCAAGGTATATGGTTTTGTTTTTTCCTCTTTTAGTT
Organism: Heliconius erato x Heliconius himera; assembly: GCA_013421005.1. Lineage (NCBI taxonomy): Eukaryota > Metazoa > Arthropoda > Insecta > Lepidoptera > Nymphalidae > Heliconius > Heliconius erato x Heliconius himera. The sequence continues at coordinate 14,870 of JAATLQ010019428.1, forward strand.
AGAATTTTTCATATTTCATGCAATAAACTAGAAATTACTACAATTTTTAAACTTTTACTTGAAAAAAAAACGTTTGTAATTTTTCAATTACCCCTGAAGCAGCTTTGAACAAAATAAAGGGGGCAGTTTTGAATATTATTAAATGTAAAAAAATACCGCGAAAGAAAAACAAAATTATACTGAACTTTTCTTCACAAGATACTGACTCAAAAATGCATTTGGAATCAGAAGAGGAAGTGACAATTTACTGTGAAGAGAATGAAGATACTGAAACCTGTGCGTCTGCAGACTACGAAATGGAATTAGACTACAACTTAATAAATATTGGAGACTTCGTTTTCGCGAATGTCTCATCATCTGTGAATAGTAAAAAAGAAGCTTGTATATTTTTTCTTTCCTGAGAAAGAGGACAAGTGCTACGTTACTTTTTCAAAAGTCTTACATAGACTAGACTTGAAGAAAGTCATGGCGCAGCGGCACGAAGTGTGACTGTAAAACCGACTGGTTGTGGGTTCGATCTCCACTCGAGGAGATAAAATATTTACTTAAATTTAAATTTCCATTTCTTCGCTCTGGTATCGAGGCGAGGAGTTCTGCCACTCAGTTCTGCAACTCCAACACGCAATGCCTCCAGAATTCGGCAGAAAGTTGGGAACGGGGTGTCTTAACACTAGCTTCCCTCTACCTACCGTGCTGTGTGCGGGATAAAACGTGCAGCTGATTTTTATTTCTTACGTAGACTACTTCCCCAATTTCAGTTGCTGGTTACGTCACGTACTACATCCATGTTTTCCTTTTAATTAAATATTTCTAATTAGGGTAGTAAGCTGTTTATTTAAAAAATATTCTGTTTTATTTTCATTATATTAGATTTATTCTATAATTGATCCCATAATGTTAATTACTTCTAGGAAGCCAAAGCTACGTTTTTGTTTGTTCGTTTTTTAAAGTCTATTAATAATATTAAAGTTATTTAACACTAGTACTAGTACAATCGCAATATTAAACTAGGTATATTATTTTTTTAAGTTAACATGGTACTGATATTTGATTTCCATCGTTTCTAATGGTAAGTTTATTAATAGAGTTACTCAAAAGTTTGATAAGCCTTTTAATTTAATTGAATTCGATGATAGTTCAAAACTGCCCCATATATGTTCAAAGCTACCTAAGCTTTGAACATTTGACTACTGCTACTAAAGTTGATATTGCACCTTTAACTTATATATTTTTCTACATATGATGCTACGATTGTGTGGCACAATAGTTAGACTAAGCATTGTGAAATAGTAAAGAAGTTAAAAACTGTAGAATTTTTAGATATTACACAAAGTTTAAAAATCGTTCCAATGTGCCCCCCTCTCCCCTACTACGCGTTCTAAAAAAATATATACCTATACAAAATATTTGATGAAGACGCAAATTAATTCTATTTTTGAAGTTACTTTTTACCCTTACAAAACACTTTGAAGTAGATATTTAATTTCAACTTCCGGGAAAGTTTTCAGTTCAACTTTTTCGCTGTGAAAGACTCAATCAGTTACTATGTTGATTTTTATATGATAATTAATTATTTTAATGCGAAAAAAAATTAAAAGTTATTATTTAAAAGGTTTGAAATTTGGACTTATGATAGCCGAAATTAGTTAAGTACTAAATAAGTAGCTTGTCTCAATTTAGATAGCTTCACTCGTTTTCCTGAAAAGCAAGGTAGGCAGGGAGAACCTACTGTCAAGACACTCCGTTCTCCAATACTAGGCCGCCTCAATTTGAGACATTATGTGTTGCGCGGTTGAATTAAAATTCCGTAATAATTATTAATTATGTAGAAAATAACCGTAAAGCTTATATTATGCCCAATAATTGCTTCAAATACGAAAGACAATTCATGACCATGACCACTCTGACAGGAGTATACGACTAAGAAGAAGAAGAAGAATTAAAACCTATATCGTCGATCTTGTAGAACGACAATTATGAAATTGTGCAAAAAATGAAAACTACAAATAAAGGATAAAGTCCAAAAAATGGAAATTTAGATTTATCATATAAAAAGTATTTAATCCGTTCTTATTCAATGTAGTCCTAGATGCAGTCTCGGCTTATTTCCAAGACCAACCTTCATGGCTGATGATGATGACTAATTGATGCTCGAAAGTAAACTCTGGAGGGGAATGGTTGAAAACGGCGGTCTTAGACTAAATACGTCGACGACCGAATACATGGCTTGCGGGAACCTGGACTCGAACACCAACCATATAGGTCCTGGACCTGCCGCTAAACCGGAAAAAATCATATACATTTGATCCGTTATGCATGAATCTGGAGGCATCGATCACGATGCCCTTCGTCTAATTGGCGCTACTTGGGCCAAATAACCAGAGGTCATTAGTATGTTTGCAATCGAAGGATATCACCCTAGCTCAAGGATTAGCTGATATAAAAGAACATTATCCGACCGGTTCTTTTATAAGGCAGGCAATTCAAATTCAAAATATTTTTTATTCAAATAGACTATTGTAAGCACTTTTGAATTGTCAAATTGACAAAAAAAAACCTCTGGGTCGGATGGTAGTTCTGCTAAGAGCCGGCAACAACTTCAACAACTCTTTTTAATTTAAACGGTATAATTTAATTATTACATAAACTGGCAGCTATCCATGACATTCAATTGATATTATTTCCATACATTTTCATCCTGTAAATATTTTTGAACAGTGTAATAAGTTTTACTTGTTATTATTATTTATACAGTTATTTTAAATTGTTGTAGTGGCAAACTTATATTGTGGAATTAAAGTATTTTATTATATGCACGTACACTCAAATCCATAAAAGTTTTTTTTTCTTTATTTCTCGTTCCTATAGTATGTATGTTACTATTTTTACTATGATATCAAATATGTCGGACCAACAGAATATTATTGTATACAAATTGTGAAGCAACGCCCATCCTTAGAGGAGATCCAGATGATTTTAAATTATTTATATTAACATTTTAGATTCTTTGATTTAGATAAAGGCAATAAGATCCAGGGCAGCATCCTGTAAACCATAATGTTGTTATAGTTTTAGTAACAGAACTTCATGATCTAACAGCACAATGGCAAAAAAAATCATAATATTTTTTATTAATAATTCATGCTGTAACTGATATCCCAGACACATTTAAAAATATTATTTTATAAATAATGCCTTGGCTCGTGATGTGTGTGTTACATTGTCATAACTCGAAGCTCTTCTGAAGAAAAGCCAAGAGCACGTTCCATTTTCCTCTCTATTATAACTACATGCTAGTTAAAATAAAAGAAAGAAAGAGCAAAGGCACCTCCCCGCTCTTACATCGTAAATTCCTATCAGACTGCGGCTGCAACAGTCTTTTTGAACTCTCCGTTCTCTCTGACGTTTGTGTGTGATGATTAAGGTACTTGTTACACTTGTTTATATTTAGATTGCATAAGAATGGTGATTTGTGATGTTGATTAATTTGTGATATCAATATAAGTCGTTAGATCGAACGCACTACCATAAGACGGTCGATATGTTAAATAAACGCACGGTAGATACCACACAGTCGTGTCTCGAACCGTAGGCAGACACTACTACATACACCACAGTTTCAGGACATAAAATACCATCACACATCTACTAATCGTATACCAAGTCGTAGAGGTGGTATACAATATGTCAACGACCAACGCCATACAAGCATAGCTTACGTACTGCGAGCGTACTGCGAGACGGCGTCAGCCACGACTTAGTTAATATCGCTATAATAGTTCGCATAGGCCCATCACGTCAGCCTCCGCGGCGTCAAGCAACATTCAATATTATAATATTGGTCAAACATGACTTTAATCTACAATGTAATCTACAAGACCAGAAAAAGTAGAGAAGGTGGAGGTATAGCTATATATTTAAAAAAATATTTAATATTTAAAGAAGAAAATGAATACTTTATGGCTTCTGAATATTTAGTAGGAAATATAAAAATAGCTAAGGAAGAATTAAAAATACTCTTGTTATACAGACCACCTAATTGCTCAATATCCTTATTTATAACGGAGCTAAAACATTTTTTGCAAAAACTAAAACCAACTGACGAAGTCTTAATAATTGGAGATATTAACATAAATCTTTTACAACAATCAAACAATAACGTAACATTGTATGAAAACATTTTAAGTGAATCA
>JAATLQ010019428.1:19162-34965 GCA_013421005.1 Heliconius erato x Heliconius himera
TTATATACAAATAAAATATATTATAATCATAATATATTTTTATTAAAAATGTACATATTCTATATTACACTTCTATAATGATATTTATAACTTAATTTCGCTACATTAACATATTGTTTTAATATTATTTCAGGTGGCGTAAAGTATGTAAATTGGATTCCTCTTTTTACTTTTTAGTAAACTTTTTATTTAAAAATTGTAGTTGTTTTTTCTTTATAATTTTGTTTTCAGTAACCTAGTAAATACTTTATTGTACCCAACATCAAGAACCATCAAATTTATCTTGTCGTTAGATGTTCCAGAAAAAATATTTAGGTCTTCGAAGGAAGGTGTTGCATTCATATCTCTTAAAGTTTATCTGGGATGCTAGGATGTCAAACATTACACTTTGTTTTTTTCTGTCAACAGAAAATGCTCATCATGTTGACAAAATTTTCCCGCGCTATAATAATTATATAATATCATTTATAGATTAGACAGGCTACTACGAACTCACATTCGGTATTCAGACCTTAAAAATAAATTATAGTATACATGTTGCTGACACTTAGCTATATAATAATAATAAAATAGTTTTATCAAAATAGTCCAATGTAATAGTAAAATAATCTTCAGAGATGAAGAAAGGACAGAGTGCAAGATCAGTGTAAGTGATAAGATATTAGAACAAGTGAATGAAGTGGTATATTTGGGAAGTATGTTCCGTAGCGATGGAAGATACGAGATGGATGTGGAAAGGCGTATTGCTGCCGGTAACAGGGTTAACGGATCCTTAGCTGTATTGATGAGACGGCGAAACGTCAGCACAGCTGCGCGTTTGTCCGTACACTATGCAGTGTTGGTATTACAGAAGAAGAATGAAAGAAATATGAATGCCGTGAAGATGCAATCTCTTCGTATGATATGTCAGCTTAATTGATCGAATCCGCAATGAAGAGATACACAGAATGGCAGGTACTAGCGAGGATGTCACAGTGAGAATGAAGAAGAACGTGCTCAGCTGGTTTGGGCACGTCGAACGAATGAGTGATGAAAGAATGGCAAAAAAGATTTATGGTGGAAAAATGAGTGGTAAGAGGGATAGGGGGAGGCCTCGGTTGACATTTGAAAATACAGTATCAAAAATACTGAAGGAAGGTCACGTAAAAAGCATGAGGACCCCCAGGAGGGCATGTATGAAGGGGTTGATGACAGTGAAAGAGGTATGTAGACCGTAGTGTTTGACGCTCCGTTCTCTCTCACTACCCCGCTATGATAATATGATCCGTCGAATTTGAGGAAAAATACATTTAATTTAAAAAATAATAAACTGTAAATAATCGATAAAGCCTTCAGCTACAGCAAAATATTTTTTGTAAAAGATAATTATTAATTTTCTTCACACAAAAGATTTGTTCGTCAGATAAATCTTAAATTACTTTTATCCACAGAATTGTAACGAAAAAAGAAACTACATATATGTATTTCGTTAATACGAGTATTATGCAGAAATTATAATTGGGAATCAATTTCATCTGGATCTTAATAGTTAATAGTGAATTGATGATATTTCATAATTTACATGTAAGTTGCCATACAAGTTTAAAAAATAAAGCTGCCCCACGAGATTGCACAAAATCATACAGGTGAACGTTCATATTTTAGTAAGTAAAGCACGTCTTGTTCTTTGATATGAATTTTGTAAATTTTGAATTTTGAAAAATGGAAGCTTATATAAAATTAAGGATTATTCATTCATTTCATATAATATAATGCTGTGAAAGCGGGAAAAGGAGTGTCTTAACACTAGGTTCCCTCTGTCTACCCTGCTGTGTGCGGGATACAGCATGAAGCTGATTTAATTTAATATAGTGCTACATTCCATTTTACAATTACATAATATTAATTATATTTAAATAACATGATTACGCATTATACTCCGTTTTTTTGTGGAAATATTGTTACGCTATTTTTACAATGTGTCTACTTTTACTGTAGTTTTAGCAAATAAACTATAATAGTTTAAGTTGCGGTTTTATAACGTATTTACCATTATTTAATCTATTTCTTAATCATTAAACAATCTTTGAACGTACACAAACTTTACTTTGTATAGACAAATCTAAGCATGTATGTATCTTAGTATAAGTAATTTATAGAAGCATACTCTGAGTATTGAGTGCAAATAGAAGTCATTAGTTTTTAGTATCTGTTGATTTAAATAGTTCACTTCACTATAACAACATAGCCATTGTTTAGCTTAGAAAAAAAAAAATAGACATATAAAATAATTTAAACTGGACAAGATTTTAGTATAACGAAAGTCTTGTCAATCTTTTATAAGTAAATAAATTTAAGTTTCTGGGGTGAAATGATATTCCGCTGACATTTAACCTTTTCAACTACCAACGTCTGTGAATGTTATAAGGTAAAAAAAGCTAGACGTCTGAAAATGACCTCTCTCTCACTCTATTACAACATAAACATAGCAATTTATTTCATAATTATCTAAAGTCTATATTTATTACTTACTATAGCGGAAGTGTATTTATACATTTTATTTTCACTACATTATACAAGGAACTTAATTATGAAGGAAACAAAAGTGAATGGTGAGAGAGGCAATAGGAGACTTCAGTTGATCTTTGTGAACTCAATATTCTAGATATTGGATTTGAAGTCACGTGAAAAGCATGAATTCTGGAGACCATTGGCTGTTGAGTGGCGGTACTCAACGCAGTGCTTTTACTTGACACCAAAGCGAAGAAAAGGGAAATATTACATATTTAATTTCCTTAAAAAAATCGGGGATAATAATAATAATAACTTACTTAACTTAAAATACAAATATGTTGCTACTCAAAGCCGCGCTTTGCCTCGATACCAGAGCGAAGAAAATCCAAATATTAAATATTTCATTTCCTTAAAAAAACCGGAGAAAATAAAAAAAAAGTACCTGACAAATACAATTTTTCAAAAATAAACGATAAATAGAACAAATTAATATATACATTTGAATTTGAAAGTACCCTAAAATATACAATACCGGGCAAATTGGACCAATTTCATGTTACTAAAAACATACAGAAATACGCTCTCTCGAATTAGATCTGCGGCATGCGTAAGACGAATCAATGTTGTACACAATTACTTTGACATTATCTTAGGTATATATTATATACCGAGATTGAGAAGACACGTGCATTGGAGATAGATTAGGGGTGAGGAACAAATTGATAAACCAATATGTTTATTTTATATGACTTATCTATATTTTCTATACTTGTAGCTCTTCTTGTTATTTATTTATGCATGAGAAAAATATTTAAACTAATTTTTGAAATTGTACTTATTTGAGATTTTTAACTTTTAATTATGTGTCATAGCATAACGTAAGAGTTCGTATGGATGAGACTAAATATATACAAACATACAATGTTACATATGTGGAGGAGGAAGTAGGAGGTGGAGGTATTTTAGGTAATATATTTACCTAATTCACTTTTTTTTTATTTTAGAATTTTACTACCTATATTTCACTAACAAACAGTTCAGTTCAAATTTAAAGTATTGGTCCCCTTTGGAAAATATCTCTAGACACGCCCATAACGTGTTTAATGAACAATTTTGAACCAATTCACTTTACAATCATCTAAATGATTTATAATTCTATATTCCTATATCTTTCCTGAATTGTTTCTATAAATTATTAAATTCAAAATATATACAATATCAAAAAATATTCAAATATGTAAGGTCGAAATTTTAATTCTTTGCTTATGCGGAAGTCTTTATAATAAATGCCAATATCAATAAAACTATATCGATAGCATATATATAAAACAAGTTTTCCTTTTTATTGAATTAAATGCAAAAAAAAATCCAAAAAAGGTAATCGTTTTAATGAAACTTAAATTACTAATACATAAATTTTACATAATTTCCCATAACAAAGTTCTTATAACTTGCTTAAATAAAGAATATTGTGTCATTCCTACAGTTTACATAAATTATGAGGTTTTTTCGGTAGTCAGGATTGGTAAATGTCAGTCATGTCAAAGATCCATGCAATGTATAAAGGCAAAAGTTTGCAGATAGATAATGCTACCTACAGAACTATCAGAATGATCAGCTTAGGTAGTATAGTTTTATTACTTTTCTTAGCTTCACGCCGAATCCCGCATATAAAAGGATCGGCAGAGGGGACCTAGTGTTAAGCTTAAAACAGTCGGTTTCCCACTTCCTTTCGAATTTTCGAGACATTGGGTGTTGAGTAGCGCAACTTGTTACTGAGCGAGAGCGAGGAAATGAAAATATTAAATATTTTACTCCGCCCGAAATAGACCCCACAAACATCATTCATAATGTAAAGGTATATTATTTTATATTAGAACTTACGGGAAGTTTTAGGAGAATTCAAAAAAATCTGTTAAATCAAGAAAATTGTTTTATTGAGGGTCCTTAATATAACATTATGGTTATTACTGTATTTACATTTGGTAAGGAATCAAAGCGCGGCGCGATCTTGATTTGGGATTTTCCGGCTGAAAGTTGGGAACGTTGTCTCTTAACTCCCCTTTGCCTACTCTGCTATAAGCGATATACAGAAGCTGAATAATTAACTGTTTTGAATGCTGTACATATTATTACCGAATTAATAGATTATATTTTTTGTATCACTGTATGTACGCTTATTGATCCGGTAACGTTCACCTTGAAATCTGTTATAATCTAAGAGAAAAATTCTACTTTATATTGCTCCATAGTCAAATCGGCTAACATTTAAATATGCAAATTTAATTTAATAGTTGATAGGCTAGTTCTAAGGAATAAACTAGAGAAAATAAGTATTAGATCGCTAAAATATCATAAATCATTTTAATATGTAAAAATTACTTAGATGACTCACTTTAATCACTTTATGATCTGATATCAAAAAATATGTCTAAGTGAATATTTTTATTTAATTTGTGTGATCTAGTGTTTATGTGGTTTTTGTATTCAATGTAAAAGAAATGCAAAATGGACAATATGTAACATTAACGCAAGTCTAGCATCCACGACGTGACCGTGACAGGGAAGCCGAGCAAACACTTCGGATATATACAGATTATATTAAGGAAGGTCAGTGTTCTATTTATGTCTTTTAATAATATGTACTATATATATATATATATAATAGTACTGAACAGACGGCCAAATTGTCGTGTTCTCATGTAGGTAAAAACGATGCAATACCCGAATATATTGAATAAACTCTCATTCATAATAAAAAAATAATAATTAATTATTTTATTTATATAATTTATGTTTGTATGGATAATCTAGGAGTTGTATATGATACTAATATTATTTAACAAGATAGTTGGTGGGTCACAATCGTCGATCAAGCCTTTTTAAGACAGGATTGAGCTGACTTATCAACAAAAAGTTAGCTGCATATCCTGACAAGATACATACATTTCAATTTTAAAAATTGGAAAATGAATAAATTTCATCTTCATGATATACGCGACAGCGTATGTTCAGATTATTGATAAAATAATAACAAGATCTACGGATTTGATGTTCTTTCTCTCTTCTCTCTCTTCTTCGTCTTTCACCGAATTACTCAATTTTAATATTTAGACAACCGTAAGTAATTGCAATAGGTAGTGCTATTTTTATTTAAAGACAACTTTAAAAACATACCAATAAATCATGTTTATCATCATGTGCCAGTATCATCAGCGCGACTCTTCGACCACATTACGAGTGCTTAATTTAATAGTGTTTAGATCTTAAGAAAATATTCACTGGTTTCATCAAAGAGACAAAACTGAAAACATCACAAAATTAAATGTAAATACTTGTCAAACAATAAAATCTTTAGATCAGTGTTTCCCAACCTTTTTTGCGCCATGCCCCACCTTAATGTTTCTAAAAATTTTAATGCCCCCCTATAATGTTCATAATTATGTATGTTAAAATATGTGTAATAAAATTTTATGCATATTTTTTTATATTTGGCAATTGATTTGTTCACTTAAGAAACAAAATTATAGGTTCTAGGAAGAGATAGACAAATTGCCCCCCAGTGGGGCGTGGGCCCCACGTTGGGATACACTGCTTTAGATTAAGACAATGATTTAAGATCTAGTTAAAAGCCGTCATGTCGCAGGGGCCAGGGTGTGACTGCATCGCGCCGGTTATGGGTTCGATCCCCACTCGAGGGAACGAATTATTATTTCTTAATATTTTCATTTCTGCTCCGCACTAAGACAATCCTGCCTTGAGTTCCACCACTCAAAACACAATACCTTGAAAAAATCAGCGGAAAGTTAACACTTAACAATAGGTTCTCTGTGCCTACCCTATTTCACAAGGCAACCATAAAGAGCTGGCTTAGGTCAGTAGTTTATTAAAAAAAAGAAAAGATAACTTATAAAACCTATAAAAATTAAAATATAGCCAGTGCTATAATTAACTATAATATATGCATAAAAATATACTTAGATCTTATTTTTTGCTTTGCTCTGACCTGACCTACAATTTCTTAGGTGATAAATAAATATAACACATATAAAAAGGTTTTATGATCATTAATAGTATGAACAGCATACTTGTTGCGGAGCCAAACGATCATGTGGGTGGTGTGTGCTGTTGCTTATTTTCATTATGTATCTAACAGTTTTACTCAAGGTCAATTTCACTATATATATTTTTATCTATACAATATTCTGCAAATATTTTATGAATTTATTTTATTAATAATGGTCCACGATATTATCTACTTATATTTACTTCGATTGAAAATTTCAATTGTGTTCACCCTGTGACTAGACAAAGTATGGCGGTAAGCTCTGCGTCTTAAAACAGTTATGGTGAACAAAATTCTTGTAAAAAAAATATTTTAAAACAAAATTGTAACAAGAAATGTTTTTCGAGAGGCCAGTCGTAGCGCAGCGGCACGAGGTATGACTGTAAAACCGACTGGTTGTGGGTTCGATCCCCGCTCGAGGAGGAAATATTTACTTAAATTTATATTTCCATTTCTTCGCTCTGGTGTCGAGGTTAAGCGCGGCGTTGAGTTTTGCCACTCAACACGGAATGCCTCCAGAATTCGGCAGAAAGTGGGGAACGGAGTGTCTTAGCACTAGGTTCCCTATGCCTTCCCTGCTGTGTGTGGGATACAGCGTGAAGCTGTATTAATTAATGTTTTTCGATGATTATTTTACAGATTTACAAAGTATATATGTATTTTGTGTAAAATTAATCCATAATACAATTAAATTTGATTATACTAACTTATAATTTTCAAAATATTTATTGTAATAATATTATTATTTAGTATTGTTTCCATGCCTTACAGTTCAAATAAACTAAAATTGAAAAATAAACAAAGTTGTTATTGAAATTATGATTAACAAACCCAATTGAGAAATTCTGAGAATTCTGAAAGGGGTGCTTTCGAAAGACGGTTGTTATACAGGCAAAGGACCACAGATAGACTGTGCAAGCCATATTGCTAGGCTTTAATTAGGAGTTGATTAGCTTGGGTAGTAAAGCTTATGCTAAAATATTAGCCAGAAGAATATAAGAGAGATCCGAAAGGCGGTTGTGGTATTCCCAAGGCTTTAGATCTGGATGAAGGTATATAGATCAGATCTTTTCTCTCCGCATGATCACGGAAAAAATCTTGGCTGTTAACCAAAATGTTTTCTGTTGTTTTGTGGTCTTGGAAAAGGAATTTGACAGAGTTGTGAGAACGAAACTATGGTATGAAACTATGGATTTTTCTCATTTGTACAATGTAAGCGGACCTTTGCAGGATGTAAACTAGTAGGTGCTGGCATGTCGCCTTGTTTTGACATCCAATTGGGTGTTTACCAACGATGCTCCATGTCAGCTTGATTGCTCAATTTGTATTTGGATAACTGTCTCCAAAGAGTGAAACAAAGTGACATGGGAGTGAAAATAGGTAGCCCACATAATGAGTGTAAATGGTAAGATATCCAGAACAAATTAATTAATATATTGGGGAAGTTCAGTAGAGATGGATTATTCGAGATGGATGAGGAAAGGCGTTTTGCTGCCGTAAAGAAGTATGTAGAGATCGTAGCGTTTGGCGCTCTGTTCTATCTGACTACCCCGTTAGAGATACAGCGTGAAACTTAAGTAAAGTAACTAAGAATTTGTCACAATTTTAAATTTGAGGCCAGTTCATGGCGCAGGTGCCTTGTGTGACTTTAAACGCGACTGGTTGTGGATTCGATCCCCACTCTAGGAAATGATATATATATTTTAATTTATATTTAATTTTCTTCATTCTGGTATCGAGGCAAAGTGCGGCGTTGAGTTCTGCCACTTAACACACAATGCCTCCAGACTTCGGCAGATAATGGGAAACAGAATATCCTAACACTAGGTTCCCTCTGCGTACACTGCTGTGCATGGGATACAGAATAAAGCTGATTTTACAATTTAAATACGTTATCAAAAGGTAATATACGAAAAAAACCCTTCACTCGCAACTTCACGTTAACAGCAAATCAATAGCAAAATGAGAAATTGAACACACCTGTAAAATTTCTCACACTAGCTTACTCATACTTCATTTGTCATAAAATTCAAATTGTCTTCATATTATATTTCAATTGATTATTAATCATATTAATTCCTTAACCCCGTATAAAGTATATTATAAAATATGAAATTGCATAATCGTTATCCGTCTCTCTCTATCTCTCTCTCTCTCTGCTCTCTATGGCGTATAAAAAATAATATAGATAATCGCATAATTATAGAAACAATAAATGTTACAGTTTTTATAACATTTATTTATTGTCGAGACACGGGGCCCAAGATATTTAGGAAAAAAAAATTTTTTGTGTCCCGAATTTCAATTACTTTTTTGACCGGCACAATATCCCGCAAGCAACAGGGTAAGAGGAAAGCACCTAGTTTTAAGTCACTGTGTTCCCCATTTTCCTCCGAATTCTGGAGAAACTGCGTGTTGAGCTACAACCAGTCGCGTTTACAGTCACACACTTGTGCCCCTGAGCCGCGACTGACCTAGAATTTAAAATTGTTAAAAATTCAGTTGTATATATTACAATAATTGCTGATCAGTAAAATATCTTTATAAAAGTGTATACAAAAAGTTAAAATTACTAAAATGACGGGAAATATACAAAATAAATCTTCTTATTTAGAAAACGTATTTGACCATAGCGCGGTTGAAACACGAGTCTCTTGGAAACCATCCATGGTGAGACGTGGCTTCAAATTTTTATACGTTTTCTAAATAATAACATATTTTTCGATCTTATACGTGGAATAACACTTAAAAAACTTTAAAAATACAAATAAACCTATCAATCGTAGGTAGGTTTGATGAAATGAAAATATGATTTATCACAAAAATACGACTTACATATATAAACGTCACGTTACGGTTAGTATAAGACCATTTACATTATCGGTACCTGATAATCGTAAACGTGAATGCACGTGCAATGCGCCTAAATAATCTAAACGTACGTAGTCGTAGTAGTGTTCACGCATATTATTTACTGAAATATGTATGGACTTATGAATTAGTTAGAATTCTTTTGCGTGGATTTTATCATTGAAATTTAAAGCCAAAAATACGAGACATTGCTTGTGTGAGTGATGAGACCGCTGGTTTTTTTTTAACCTGAGATTAAGACTGTTAGCCCTACTGGCTTTTACAGCGACACCGGATGGTTAGGGAAGAGGGTACTCTGTCCCTAAAAAAATTTTAAGCACTATGTGGCTGCTTGAGAGGATGCCGCCGGCCGTAGGTCGTTCCCTGCGGTACTCGTACCTCGGTTTGCGGCCGTCGAACCGACAAACAATTTAAACATAGCGATCCCTGAGAAAGAAAATCAAACTTAAAACGGCCTCAATCTCCAATAATTGTTATTTGTCAAGGAAAAGTGCACATTTAATGACTTTCAATTACGAAAAATTTTAATGTTGTAGTAATACAATGCACAATAATTTTAGTACATTAGTTATTTTATAAGAAATTCCGAATTTCTTGTGACCGGTATCAAATTGTACCTATATAAGTAATTCAGATCGATGTAAGTTTTCGTCACTCAACTTACAATGTAACACGTATAAATATGACGTAGAAGATATGTTATCAAAGCATTAAAACTAATCTTTAATAAGTACTCCAACTTTAACATTATTAAATAATGCCAGCCAGTAGCTTAACTTTATTATAATATATAATGCCGATATTTTTAAACATGTTTGTACAATTTTTTTTTCCGTCTCTTAACTAGGTTCTTAGGTTGCCTCTGCCTTACTTTTACTTGCCTTGCTATACACAAGATACAGCGTCAAGCTAAAAAAACATTTTCAAGGTTTCTTACTTTTTGAGGAAAAAAGGAACCTTATAAGATCACTCTGTTGTCCGTATGTCAGTCTGTCAAGACGTTTTATCTCAGGAACGCTTGGAGATATCGAGTTGAAATTCAAACCATATACTCAGCTCAGATCTAAGGCCCCATGAATTCCTGAAAAAAAAAAACATATTTCTATATTTACATAGAAAAAAGGTATATGGCAAAAAACGCATATTTCGACACTATCAAGGGAATCAAAATTCATAGGGTACTTCCGGTTGAACTAGAATTATGAAATTTGGCTATGATATGATATAATGATATGATACCGTATTAGGTCCGTAAACCACACAAATTTTATTTGCGGCGTTCGTTATCTTTTTTTACCTTTTTTGTATTAAAACTTTGAATGTACCGAATTTCTTCGTCACATACGTTCATTTTGCTTACTTGAAAAACAAATGAAAAATGGCTGGAACTAGTTTTTATTTTTTATATATTGCATTTTCAGAGTGTCACGTTTAATGGTATTAAAACCGCAATCAGTACAGCCAAAGAGGTTTGATGACTAAAAGGTTTTGATACATTCAAAATACGAAAATACTAGCCCCGACCTATTATTAATAAACTATTTATTTTTAGTTTAAAAAAATATAATCTACTATTTACAAAAACTTTTCAAGGTTTTTCTATTTGATAATCAGGAGGCGCGGCTCCCGCATCGAGCGCAAAGCAAAGCACTGCCGTACCATCCTTTTCTGGAAGCATTTTAGCGAATTCTCGTGCAACTATTTGAGCACCTCTGGATAGATGTAGAGCTTTTAAATTATCGTCTACTAGTAAGCTATAAACACACACCGGAACCTCAAAATTTCCAACTTGTAGGTTATAAATTTCCGAAGTCATGCAAAAGCAAATTTTCACTACCTCGACACTGATTCACATTTACTCGTTGACAATAAGTTTATGTAAAAAAAATAAAGTCTGGAGTATCTGATAAAGAACCCTAAGAGCTCCGCTAAGCTAATCAAGTAAAAATTTGTTTTTTGCAAAAAGAAGTGAAATCCCAAACATCCTGTAAAAAAACGCCAAAAACCAGCTAAGTCTTGATGAAGCTTTTTATTTCTCAATAAAAAATTATGATGAAATTATTCTAGGTAACACCAAGCCAAGTCTAAGGTTACTTACTTTTTACATAAATAAAATGGTTAAATTTTATGTGACTTGGCTGTTGACCTGTATGTATATATACAAGTCGTAATTATTCTCAAATAATGTTCAACACATAAAATTTAACTCTATACATTTAAAAAATTTTGTTATATTATTGGTAGCTTCTGCAATTATAATGAAACACATAGTACGTAACTATAAAACAAGAAGGATTCATTCGATATCCCTGGGATTCCATCACCCTGATTTGGTGGCAATAGGACCAATGGGATGCGCTCTTTCAAATTAAATATATATATTATACAATTGAGTTGTCGAATATGCTTTTTCAAAAATAAGTTTATTAAAAATTAAACACACATCACTTGGTATATTAACACATAATGTTACTTAATACGGTATATAGAACGATAGTATGTTTTAGAAAATTGTCATTGCAACTGCTTTGCCATTGTATTGACTTTTACTATAGCAAGTAAATATTATTACATTCTTAAATCTAATAAAATAAATCAGCTTCAGCAGTATCCCGCACACGGCAGTGTAGGCAGAGGGAACCAAGTGTTAAGACACTCCGTTACCTACTTTCCACCGAATTCTGAACAAATGAATAACGCCGTACTTTGCCTCAACACCAAAATAAATATTTCACTTCTTTGAATGGAGATCGAAACCGCAACCAGTCGTGCTTCAGTCACACTTTACGCCTCTGCGCCACGACTGGCCTCACAATATTACAATCTTAAATATATATTAAAATAATAATATATTTTTAAATTTAATGAAATAGATTGTTTTCCTATCGTCGAACGTCCTATATTGGACATTCGTTTTATGTTGTGATTTTTCAAATTTCTCCGTTATCGAGTCAACAACGTTCCTGCAACATTAAACACGAATGCAATATTTTTTAAATTCAAATTCACAAATTCTTATTTTAGGTTTTACGGATCGAGGCATACATTTGAGGCCGCTGAGAGGTGATATAAACTAGAGGACATCACTGTAAACAATGTAGTTTGTGTCAGTGTGCTATTTCCAATATTCCATTTTATTTCTGCATAGTAATATTCGCCGACCGTCTCGCTCGCAGGCACTTTGCATGTATTAGCCACTATGTTGCAATCCCCTCGCCACTGCCTACATAATACATATATTAGAAATATAACGGCTTCATTGGTATTTCTGTTTAATTTGAAATACTGACCCTTTGTAATCAGCATTATTTCTAATTATGTTTTTGTTTTTTTATATAAAATCAGCTTCACGCTGTATCCCGCACACAGCAGGGTAGGCAAAGGGAACCTAGTGTAAAGACACTCCGTTCCCCACTTTCTGCCGAATTCGGGAGGCATTGCGTGTTGAGTGGCAGAACTCAAGTGTCTTTTAACTCTTGTTTTTTTTATATGGTTTTGATTATTGGCGAAAGTTATAGGAAAATTAAGTTGTCAAAACGCAACGCATAAACAAAAACATAGTAGCTAAACACTAACAGAGAAAATCATTTAAGAACCTACCAAATCTCAAAATTTAGACAGATATCTTCACCTGCATAATCTGATCTTATAAATAGCTATATACCTCCTTATCACATATAGATGTGATCAGGAAGTATATATATTAACCTATCCAATGAAGAATTCTGATATCAGGATTTGAATAATAAGATTACAATTAAAAAAACCGACTTCAACGGGATCCCATTCCATAATTAGAAACAAATCAAACTTTTATCAAACTACTTATATATCCTTTTCAATAAAAAAAGAATTATCGACATCGCTTGTTGAGATTTACGTATATTTGTCAAGCACATATTTAACTCAAATTTAAGACTTATGTGATTTTTTCATGGATAACATTGTCAAAATTGGACCAAATTAAAATGAGACCAGACGAGAAGCCAGCTTAGCCTTTTCATCTGATACCTCACTTGAACTAGCGGCTTTAATACCAAATTTTGCCCCCTTTCAAGCCTATTATAATTTAAGATTTCAGAACAAATGTATAGTGTTGAAATACACGTTTTTTGCTATATAAACGGCCATATCTTTTTAAAAGTAAATATAGAAATATAGTTTTGTCAGGAAATTATGAGGTCGTAGATCTGAGTATATGAATTTCAACTCGGTATTGTTAGCTCGCCGAATAAATGCCAAAGAACAATTTGTTGAACACTGGTACTTTACTGGTGCAATGCGATTTAAATAGTTTTAAAGTGAAATAATAGTCACAAATTATTTAACACGTAATACTTTATTAATGTTCACTGTTCGACGCTCGATACAAAAGTGAGCTTATATTCATACCGGCGGCAACGTCACTTGTCATGCCAATCATACTTTTGTGTAGGTAGTTAGGAAATAATATACAATAAAGTACCCTAATGAATATATAATAAACAAATAAGTAATAAATAGCTATCATTCGGCCAATCCTGACAAGTGACGCGACCCCGCGTTACCATTAAAAAAAAACACAATAATAGTGAAATTATACAAAATCTAACCAAAAAAAAAAAAAAAATTACACAACAGATTTTACCCAAATTTTATATAATTTTGAATACGTTTAATTTAAATAATTTAAATTTCAAAGTTATATAAAAATATAAATGCACTAGGATTGACTTGCATTGACTTAATGTCCTCATAAAACATAAATTTACTTATTTACATTATTGTCAGATCAAACTTAAGCCCAATTAGCCTCATCACATGGTCAGATAATCTACTCAATATATCTTCATTGTGCTCAAACATAAACACACGTATCTTGTCAGCTCAACATTTGCCCACGTCTAACATCGGCTCAACATATGCCCACGTATAGCATCGGCTCAACATATGCCCACGTATAACATCGGCTCACACATATGCCCACGTATAACATCGGCTCAATATATGCCCACGTATAACATCGGCTCTATATATGCCCACGTATAACATCGGCTCAACACATGCCCACGTATAACATCGGCTCAATATATGCCCACGTATAACATCGGCTCAACATATGCCCACGTATAACATCGGCTCAACACTTGCCCACGTATAACATCGGCTCAATATATGCCCACGTATAACATCGGCTCAACATATGTATAACGGAGTTCTTAAAATCCATTCGGGCTTCTTCAATACAAGAATACTACAGCGTCAGGCTGGTACGTCCAGGGTGACCACAAGATGTTGTGGTACACAGGTTTCATCCCCGCTTCTGAATTTGTTAGCTCGCCGAATAAATGCCAAAGAACAATTTGTTGAACACTGGTACTTTACTGGTGCAATACGATTTAAATAGTTTTAAAGTGAAATAATAGTCACAAATTATTTAACACGTAATACTTTATTAATGTTCACTGTTCGACGCTCGATACAAAAGTGAGCTTATATTCATACCGGCGGCAACGTCACTTGTCATGCCAATCATACTTTTATGTAGGTAGTTAGGAAATAATATACAATAAAGTACCCTAATGAACATATAATAAACAAATAAGTAATAAATAGCTATCAGTATCTCCAAGCGTTTCTGACAGTCAGACAGACAGACAACAAAGTAAGTGAAAGGTGATGATGGTACGGAACCCTAAAAAGAATCTTTTAAGAACTTTTCACTGGGTGAACCGATTTTGAAATCGGTTCACCCAGTGAAAAGTTCTAAAGTAACAACCATAAAAAAATACAGTCGAATTGATAATTCCTTACGGAAGTCGGTTAATAAAAAAACTACATAAAAATATAAATAAAATAAATCAGCTTCACGCTGTATCCCGCACACTGCAGGGTAGGCAGAGGGAACCTAGTGTTAAGACACTCCGTTCCCCACTTTCTACCGAATTCTGGAGGCATTGCGTGTTGAGTAGCAGAACTCAACGCCGCGCTTAGCCTCGACACCACAGCGAAGAAATGGAAATATACATTTAAGTAAATATTTCATCTCCTCGAGTGGGGATCGAACCCACAACCAGTTGATTTTACAGTCACACTTCGTGCCGCTGCGCCACGACTGGCCTCTAAAAAAAACTACATTTAATCTATATATATATATATTTTTTTTTTTTTTTTATGCTTGAATTGTTTTGCGCCACAGACTTTTGTTGTCCGTGCCTTTTTTGTTCTTAATTGATTTTTAAAAATGTTAGTTTTTCTTTTTAAAATGTGAAGTGGACTTTAATATCTTGAATGGTCTGCTTTTGTCAAATCCGAGTTCCTTTTGTCTAATCCGAGTTTTTGGCCGTTGATTATGTTGATTGCGGCACAGTTAGTTGTTTCCGTAATATATCGA
>JAATLQ010019429.1:0-23749 GCA_013421005.1 Heliconius erato x Heliconius himera
CGTAATTAATTCAACACAGAGATAAAGAACGATTTGATCTTCAAAAAGATATCAAGCAAATACATAGATTTTTTGGTTCGTTTTTTAGTTTGAAATAAATCTATATAAAAATGCCTAAAAACATCGTTTCTACGTGTACTCTGTAATAACTACATATTTACCAATTGTACATTTAGCTAATAATATGTGTAACTAATTTAAAAACTGTAGAGGAGTTAATATGCAAACATTACAGTTATATTACAAAGAATATTATGAATCCTTACCCAAATCCATAATTTTACATTTAAGGCTGTTTCTGAAGCAGTACATTAAATTATTAACTGACATCAGCACATTTAACAGAGCTTTAAAACAAAACATAGGTAAAAGAACGTAATGTAACAAAAATATATACATATAATAAATAATTAGCTTTATGTATATTTTATGAATATCAAATATCAACATTGGTCATATTTTTTAGTTCGAAATAATCAAAAATTCTTATAGAAGTAACGATAATGTCGTAAACAAATCATATTAGAATATTACAGATTAAAGTAATACAAAATTATGTTAGAAGTCATTAGAGTTGTCAATCAATTCTCCTTATTAAATCAATAATCATGTATTTTAAGCGGGCGAAGCCGTGGGCGGGCCGCTAGTTTTAATATAACACAGTTGTCCAGCTAATTGCTTAATTAATTTCGAAGCAAAAAAGTATATCTAAAAATAATTTCACGTATGTAAAAATTACGCATTGCGGAGTAAATTAGTAAAAACAATATGAATCTTTTTTTTGTGTTTTTCCACAATAAGAAAAGAAACATATTTTTAGAAATAAAAAAATGTTTATGATGATCATAGTAACAAGCTAATATATTGCCCCCACAGGCGTATTCGAATTTCGATATAGCAAAGAACGTATGGCTTATTATTGATAGCATTAAATAGCTTCTAAATATATTATTTCAACTTTTCCCAAAGGCTTACCCAGATAATATAATAATAAGCACAATCTCTATACCAGCCAACGCGAGGCGTGCTCATTAACGACCCGCTCTAATTCCCCACCATTACTCACACCGCGTCACACTGATAGATTATCGCAAATCTAAACGTCGATACGACCTTGTATTTCTTATCTTTTATTGAAAATAATTTTAAACTTTGTATAATATTTCTACGTGTTTTTTAACAAAGAATAAATATTTACTTTTTTTTTTTTTTTAATTGTGGTTGTTATATATTTTTGTGGTTTTGCTAGATAGATAGAACTATGAAATTTTTTTATTTGCTTCTTGCTGTATCCCACAGCAGGCTAGGGAACCTGAGTGTCTTAACATTAGGGTCTAATTTTAAGACACTCAGGTTCCCACTTTCCGCCGATTTCGCCAAACAACAAGTACCTCCTCAACAATGCCTCTAGTGCGTGTTGAGTGGTGAAACTTAACACCGTCTCGACACCAGAATGAAGAAATGAATTTATGTTAAATTCAAATAAATATTTCATTTCCTCGAGTGGGAGTCGAGCCCACAACCAGTCGCGTTTTCAGTTGCCCCAACTTGTGTCCCTGCGCCACGACTGATGTCATATACTCAGAAAAAGTATGATATGTTTCATTTCACAGCTATGGTAAAAAGCGGTATAGATTTCCACCCATTTATAAAACTAAGGCGAAAAGTAAAGTACAGATTGTCTTGACACTATGATTCTTCGTATGTACTCGAACTAAAAAATCCTAAAGCTGTTGGAATCTAAGAACTTAAAAATTCAGGCGGTTTGATACATATCGCTCTTTCGATCCATATCGGTCTCTGCATATTCTTTCGCGTTGTCCTCTGTCACCAACCTCTTCAAATATATTAAAATTTTATTTTTATTTGAATATAAAATAACCTTTTTCACAAATTTTCTCTTTTATTTTCATAAAACTTGTTTTCTCTAACAAAGTGCAGAAAACATTTCTTCGCTAGTTAATACGAGTATAAGGCTCTCGACTATTGCACGTCACGTTGCAACACGCAACTTTAAAAAACTATTATTCTGTCTTGAACTAGAAGCGTAATTAAACCTTCATTTACTGTAACGCTGCAGATAATTTAAATTTGTAATAAAAACTTGGCCGTCGTGACACAGTGGGTCAGCCTTACTGTTACCGTGATTCTTTTGGGTTCGATTTCCACTCGGGAGAATGAACATAATAAATTATTTGTTATTCCGAGTTTCATTCGATTTCGCAATCCGACTCCAGAATAGCCACAATGGTATACTATTAAACGTTATAATATCAAGGTATAAACAAAAGATTTTTTTTGAATAATATCTTTTTTTTTTATTTTAGTTTTAATTTAAAATTATTGTTTATTTTTAAATATTCTTGAAGCCAGTCAATCATCAGCCAGTTCTTGTGCACTTCTGAATGTAGGCCTCAATATACTCAAATAGGTAAAATAAATAATACACAAAGACAATCCTCTATATAACTTAAATACACCAAAACATTCTCTGTGTGCATATATGTATATATACATTTTATTTTTATTTATCTTGCAGAAACCATTGAACTTCTACTTTTTGAAACAGGAGGAAATGAAAAAATTACTTATTTTAGCTTCACCTCTCGATATAACTCCCGCATATGGCTGGATAGGATAGAAGAAATCTATTGCTAAGACACTCCGTTCCCCACTTCTCCCCAAATTCTGGAGGTGTTGCTAGTTAAGTAGCGGAACTCAACGCTGAGTTTCGTCTCGACACCAGAGCCTCATAACCTATAGCTATATATATAATGATAAAAGTACTAAAAGGATTTTCACATTTTTGTCTCCTTTTATATTAAACACTTCACCAGCAGATTTATTTTAAATCTTTTTATCCTTGGAAATGTCTTACAGCGGCTAAAATCATTTGCTTAAGAAGCTTCGTCCAGGATAAATAGGACAGATTAATGACGATTAATGTTGTTTTTAAATAAGGTGAACAAATTAAGGATTTAAATAACTAGACTAAAAAATAAAAAAAAATATTCCGTATACACTATATTATATTTAAGCTATCTGTGTGTTGTACTAAAAAAAATATATAAATTTGTTTTTGTTTCTTCCACTTTGGTAAACAAAGTATGGCGTTGAATTCCGCATTTCAACACTCAATATCAAAAATTGGGCAGAGTGTTATAACATAAGCGTCCCTCGGTCTATTTTGCTATGCGAGTCAAAGCGTGAAGCTGTTACTTTTAACTTATTTCAAAATTCAAAAGAAAACGGTAGCCAAGACATTAATATAATAAAAGCTTAATTTTGATAGCGCCAAGTGTCTTCATAAATAATGGCATGTCGTCATTTAAATAAAATTACAATATTTCAGTCCCTCTCGAATCCCCATTGAAATATTTATTTGAAATATTTATTTGAAAAAATACCCTCCAGTATGAATATTGAAAACAATATTATCCTTGTGCTTTTCGTTTTGTTTGTGATCGCATAGTATAGTAGTTAAAACTAGTAAATGAGACATTTTGGATATTTTGGAGGTCTAAAACTACTTTCCTTTTTTAACATTTTTAAAGGTTATTCCACACTGTTAAATATTTCATTTCCTCCAGTGGGGATCAAACCCGCAACCTGTTGCGGTTACCGTCACACGCTTGTGTGTTTGCACCACGACTGGCCTCTATATATTCACCACAATTACAATGTATATATACTAATCCTTAGCGGTTAGAAGTAAATTTTATTTTTCGATCGATTTTTTTAAATTATTGTCAAACTTGAGCGTTTGCAAAATCTTATAATTAGATTTATTTTTGGGTTAAGAAAACATGACCATGTGTCGCAGTATCGTAGTCAGCTTAAATGGTTGCCAATAGAATATAGGCGTAACTTGCATTTACATTTACGTTACTCTCCTTTATGCAATCCTTTCCCATCCTGTGACACCAGCTTACCTCAAGAACCGCTTTAAGTTCCTGGGATCAGACACCCTACATTCCCAAAACCTCCGTTCCCGCCATAACTATATCCTCAAAATTCCATTATGCCGCACGAGATGCTATAGTGACTCTTTTACTGTTAAAACAGTAAAACTATGGAATGAGCTGCCATTGGAAGTAAGACGGTCCCAGTCGATTGGGATATTTAAACGACGCCTTAAACAGTACTATCTTAAACTTAATTCATAAAAGGACAATACTATAAGTGTATATGTATTTATTTTTAACTGTTGTATGTATGTATGTATATATGTATGTATGTATGTATGTATGTATGCATGCATGTATGTATGTATGTATTTATGTTTGTAGTATGTATATATGCTTAAAACAATTTCGTATTTGCTATATATTGGTACTTTTTGCACCTTTCTGCTTTCTTAATAAACTTAAACTTACCTTCTCTTTTGGTTGCCTGTAAGAGATCGCTTTTAGTGATAAGGCCGCCATTGCACACTTGTTAATCGTTGCTATAATGTACTGTATTTTATTCGTCTTCTTATTTGTGCAATAAAGTATTATATTATTATTATTATTGTCTGTGATGTTATAAATGATGACTATGACTTATCACGTCAAACAAAAGGAAGCATCGGTGTAGGTTGAAAGAACACATTTACGATGTCAAGAACATGCAATATATCAGGCTGATACAGCATATAAACCAAATTATCAGGTTTGATGAGCGTCATTTTGTCGCCAAGAAAAAGATATATTCTCAGAATGATCCGCTTAGCTATTGAAATACGATAACCTCCTTATTTGAATAGAGAAGATGGTTAGAAACTCTCTACCACCTAAGACTCATTTAAAACATTTTTAAAGTCTCAAATCCACCACCAGGGAGCAAGATTCGGTCAGCTGATTCTACAAGAATCCAACGCAGTATATGTTAGAATAGTTGGCGGTAGTTTGATATAATAATTGTAACAAGTGAAAGACGAATGGATCACGGACTACAGTGCATGAACGTTACAAAAATCTGTAAATTTGAATATATGCAATCAACTCGATTAAAGAGTTTCACTTCATTTTCTTTTTCAGCTTTAGTTATAATAGCTGCATTATTTTATTGTGTAAATAAAATAAGAATATTACATTTTGTTTCGAAAACACTTAGTAATAAAAATGTAAAATTTTTTATAAAAAATGCTCGATGATTTTTAAAATATTAGTAAAATAATGTTTTCTCTTTCTCTTTTTCGTTATCTTTAAAGTTTCAAAAAAAACTTTCTTAAAGCTCCTCATTTTTTCCGACTGCTACGGAAGGGTTATGTTTTTCGCGCGTATCTTGTATGTATGTAATATTCTTTATTACCTCATATCTCCAGAACCGCTGAACGGATTTACTTAATTGAGGTATCGTTAGATTTGTATTAACAGACCAAGTGTTCTTAGTTAGGTGACTTTAAAAAAAAACAATTATGGCGGCTGTGGGACGCCATTGGACTTAGTGAAAAAAAAAAATTCGTATCGAATACCACAATATGGGTATCAAATTCAAGAGCTTAATACGATGATTTCAAAAAGGTATATCATGATTATCATTACCATAGTGAATTCTAACAAAAAAGTGAAAAATAAAAAAAATATTTACCTATAAGTAATTCTTCAATCAATAAAATGTTTACCAGGAACCCTGCATAATTTACAGAGGTCTCGACTGTTAATCCTAATAAACTATTGGGCTTGTTTACTTTCTTTTTAGTTTTGTGCAGTCGGGGTTTTTGTTTTTACAAATATTTTTTATTTACTAACATACCTGAAAAAGTCAGCTTTCTACAGAAAGTAGCATCGTTTGTGTGTTTTCAGCCAATTTCTTAATTAATAATCACAAAAAAAAGAAAAGTAAATCATTACATACCTTCCCCAAATTTCAAAGCAAAATTTAACATGCACAGCGTTCAATTGCCTAAATAAAATCAGAGATAAGGCAATTCTTTTAAATCTTACTCCTCGCGTCAATTAATTATGTTTAAAGCTACTTTAGGCCCAACAAATTCAGTATAATTATACAACAGAACGTCTCTTTAGGTGGATTTACTGCATTCGAGATTGTTGCAGTGTAGCTTACATTTACATATAAATTAAACGCAAGGCCGTTAGAGAAGTTTACAAGTTAAAGGGTGTGCCTACAATATGGTGGGTATGTGTATTGTGTATATTTAAGGTTAAAATGTTTATAGAGTGACTGACCGGCACAGCATCAGTTTGGAAATGCGATGATTGCGACTGTTTGCAACCACAATTAAAATACCACAAAAGACCACAAAAAAAAAATTAAAACTATTAGTTTTAATTTCTTTCCCCTTCTAAACGATAAATGTCTGCAATGCCTCAAAATTAGGAACGGGTTGTCCTAGCACTTTGATTTCCTCTGCGTATCCTGCGATATGCGAGATACTCTTTCTGGCAATGACGAAGAGTTCTGGCAATAAACATGCAATGCTTCCAGATTTCGGGAGATGATAAGGAAGGGAGTGTATTAACGCAGATTTCCTTCAGCCTACCCTGCTGTATGCGTGATACAGCGTGACGCTAAAGGAAATGTTACTTAAAGTGAAATATTTTATGATATTGTTTCTCATCTTTTCATTAGTGGTAGAAGCATGAATTCAAAAAGACTGATTTGATAGTCAGCCAATCTCTTAATGACATGCTTGGAACATAACTAAAGCCCCAACTTAGACGTTCTTTATCTTAACGAACTGGATATAAAGAAATGCTAGAAGACCTGAAGGAATAAATGTGAAAGAGGAATAATACATTAAGTAATTGTGTTTTTTATCATAAGGAAAGTTTATTTTGTCAAAATTGAGATTGCCATGGATGCATTCCTAATAATAAAAATGTTATAATGGTATTATATTAAAAAACAATATATATACATTCTTCATTACATTATACAAAAATTGTCTAAATGGTGTCTCAAGACACCGATTATTAAAAGTCTTACTAAAACAGATTGTAAAAATAATAACAGCTTATGAAAAAATGTTCATCAAAACTTATTCAGTCGTTTGTTTGGTATTTAGAAAGAAACATTTAAGTATACAAAGTTGCGTATACATGAAATAAACATAAAACAAATTCAAAGACAGTTTCAAGCTAATAGGTGTTAATCATTATTTTTAAACGTAGTTCTGATTTAAAAGATTTTGAGCTAAATAGATCTACCAGCAGTTAGAAAGAATCAAGAGTTAAATTAAAAGATCCCTTACCGCATAGAATTATCATTATATTATTTGAAATAGTATTTCAAATATAATTTCATTTTAAACTTAATTAATTAGTCCTTGCTTGAATTAGCCAGTCGTGGCGCAGGGGCACAAAGTGTGACTGTAAAATCGACTGGTTGTGGGCTCGATCCCCACTCGAGGAGATGAAATATTTATTTAAATTTATATTTCCATTTTTTCGCTCTGGTGTCGAGGCACAGCGCAGCGTTGTGTTCTGCCACTCAACACGCAATGCCTCCAGAATTCGGCAGAAAGTGGGGAACCGAGTGTCTTAACACTAGGTTCCCTCTGCCTACCCTGCTGTGTGCGGGATACAGCGTGAAGCTGAAGCTGCTTGAACATAAATGAAGACGGCACTGCTCTGAGCTCTGAGCAGTGCACGCTGCAGCGTGATGGACAACCGCACGTTGGATCCATGGACTAGTAAATAATTTCTTCTATGCTATGAGCAAATTTTATTATGGAATAGCATTACTTGTGATCTAGTACCAACGGGGGCGTAGCTCAGATGGTAGAGCGCTCGCTTAGCATGCGAGAGGTACTGGGATCGATACCCGGCGCCTCCAAATTTATTTTTTACTATAAACCCGAAAATAATTCTAAATTTTAATGCAAAGGTTTTTTTTATAAAAATAGATTAAAATTTTGATATCGTAGCTTGATCAATGTATTGTTAGATTTAAATTTTAAGTTTCAACATGTTATGCTTAGTTTCGAGACAGCGGTTAATAGCTGGAATTTGTCTTGTTACCAGAGGAAGGAAATGGAAGTAATTCCTTCCTTTCTGTGGTAATCGAACCCCCAACCGTCCCGCTTACAATGAGACTGCATCGAATGATAAATGAGGCCATATATTATATATTAATATCTAAGTTTCCAATCCTAGTTCCATGGCATGCCGTGTAGAATACAACGTCTTAACAAGATTAAAGGCAACGGCGAGTAATGACAGCCTTTGCGGCCGCAGAGTTCCATCCAATAATGCTCGGTACAAAATTACAATTTTGAAGTATTATTGCATTTAGTTGCTTAAAACAGAGTTTCTGAAATTAATTTTACATTAGGATAGTTAGAAAGTGTTAGGACACTCAATTCCCCAATTTTTGAGACATCGCGTGTTGAGCTCAACGCCGTGTTCTGCGTTATTACGAAAGCAGGGAAATGTTTATAATGTGAATCTTGTTCGATGCAACCGTCCCGTTTACAATTGTGACCACTTTGTTATGTGTGAAATACAGCGTGAAGCAAAAAAAATAAAACTATAAAATTCGGTTGATCAATAATGATGTCCTTTTTTATTTCTCTGGTTCAATCAGGAAAATGTAGCATTTAATGTCACCAAATATGAAATATACCATAGAGTGATTTATCTCTACTTATACTCTATCCAACTATAAATAATTAGCTTTACTCTGTATCTGTATGTAGTGAGAGAGATCCTAGTGTTAACAACCTTGGCCTCTTACGCACTATCGTTCTAAAGAGATATGACTTACGCCCTAAGTAATTCATTCCTTCAAGTGGAAATCAAACCCACGACGCTGTGTAGTAGAACCTTTAAAACAAAATACATAAATTATGAACTTTAGTAACGAAAACGCAAGCAAATAATTTTAAGAAAGAAAATCCTCTAATAATAACTTTCTCATCTAAAAATTGCAATTTTCTTAGAACAAGGAGTGTTATTATATTTTGCAGTGTAACTTAGTTTTTGTTTCGTTTTTCTTGAAGTGAGGTGGAATAGCAACAAGGCTTAAGGAGTAGCGTCTGCGTAATTGTGTTGCTCTGAACTAAGAAAATCGCAAAGAAAATACATGCAAAGAGGTTGATTTGAACTAAAGAATGGGATCTTTTGATAAGTATCATTTGTTGATTTAAGAATTATTCTGATATTGAACCAAAAAAGACGAGAATATTTTTCTAGTCTTTTACTGTATCTCCCATTTACAGCTCACATTTTATCCCACAAAAAGGGATAAGATAAGCTGAGCGAACCCAATATGTACATAAATTCAGTTATCTGTTGTGTCTATCCGTGACATTGAACATATATAAAAGTCATACATAATAAACAAGCTTGATTAACCATTACCCTACGAATACAGATACAGAATGCGAAACAGAACTCAAATGAATGCTATGAAAAAGGTTGTTTACAAGGGTCGTTCATATGATAAATGCGGGGCCAGCGTTTTTATTTACAGACGCCCCGGGCCCTAATTTATGTACATTACCCCAC
This sequence comes from Heliconius erato x Heliconius himera, assembly GCA_013421005.1. NCBI lineage: Eukaryota > Metazoa > Arthropoda > Insecta > Lepidoptera > Nymphalidae > Heliconius > Heliconius erato x Heliconius himera. Next base: position 9,456 of record JAATLQ010019429.1, read on the forward strand.
ACTGTACGGACAGATTTGACCAAGACCAAGTTTTCCAAATAATTGTATGTATATAGAGGTGCATGTACACGTCATTGTGATGCGTTTTACTAAAACCGCAGGTCGTGGGATCAAGGTTAAATCATGGATCTTTTATATTTGGAGTCGGTGGTGATAATTCTATTGTTATTTTAAAGGACTTTTTCCTTTACTTTTCTTTTTTTAACTGTAAATGAAGTAGTATTTATAAATATATATTATAAGCTGAACATTACATTACTAATTTTAAAAAATCAACAGAAAATTGTCTTGTCACTGAGTTTATTATATCCTTTAATTCAGGCATTGATTTAAGCATATAAAAGTTTAATAAAAATTACAACAAAATCATACTTGTCTTTTTAAAGAAGCCTGTATTACGTAGAGGTATAAAAATCGTATACCACAAACTACACTCGATACTCTAACGAATATGTAATGCACATATGTATGTATGTAGACAGCAATCAGCGCGCAATCACCGCTATTGTGCTCTAAGCGCACCTCGCGTGCTCTAATTATAATTAGCGGATGTACTGGTATGCACTGTGAGTATCAATCTGCAGCTGGAGAATAGAGAATAGATAGAGAATAGAGACTAGAGCTGGGAAACTCAAATATCGTGAATAACTATGTATATTTGAGGCCAGTCGTGGCGCAGCGGCACAGAGTGTGACTGTAAAACCGCCAGTCGGTGGTTGTCGGTTCGTTCCCCACTCGAGGAGATGAAATATTTACTTAAATTTATGTTTCCATTTCTTCGCTCTGGTGCCGAGGCAAAGCGCGGCGTTGAGTCCGCCACTCAACACGCAATGCCTATAGAACTTTGCGGAAAGTGGGGAACGGAGTGTCTCAAACACTAGGATCCGTCTGCCTACCCTGCTGTGTGCAGGATACAGCGTAAAGCTGAAAAAAAAAAACAAAAAAACTATGTAAATGTGGAATAGGAAGTTAGTAATTGTTAGTAGAGGAATTATGGTTGGTGAACTATTGGTAAATGGATGTTTATAAAATTAAACGCCTAACTTTTTGTATTGAATAAACTATTCTGAATTTACTAGGTTTAGGTATTGGTTTTTCTAGTTACCATAATTTATTTAAATAAAACCACACTTAGACATGACTTTTTTTGATGTTCATATTTATTTCCGCATAGCAAAGTGAAACGCTTTGTTCCCTACTTACGGCCAAATTTTTAAGACTCTAGTCCATAAAAATTATAAATACACATCTTAATTGCCCCGTTTCTGCGGTTTCGTAAAGTCCAGGCGTAGTTGGAGACAGGCTTGCCAAAGTAACTTGTAAGTTTTTCGATATTCCCACTCAAAGTGATATTCAAAGAACTAAAAGTATTAAAAACTTGACTACTAATTTAGTTGCATTGAGTTTCAATTGGAATAGTTCACCGAGTGGATTTGCAATAAGAGCGATGCAGCGGTCTAACTTGAAACAACTATACATATACATATGTAGTTCGAAAAAAATGGTAGGATACTAACAACATAAATAAGTTTTTTTATCAGCTTCACGCTGTATCCCGCACACAGCAGGGTAGGCAGAGGGAACCTAGCGTTAAGACACTCCGTTCCCCACTTTCTGCCGAATTCTGGAGGCACTGCGTGTTGAGTGGCAGAACTCAACGCCGCATAAAAAAGTTGTAACAAGCCTATAAAAAATTCGACGTAGCTTGATGAGAACGTATGGCTTAGTGGTCAGAGCGCCTGGTCGGTTTCCAGGAGGCGCGGGTTCGAGTCCCGCTACGTTCAATTTTTTATACGTTTTTATAAAATATTTAATATTTTTCTTTCCTAAGTGTGGAACACACTTTAAAAATGTTTAAAATGGTAGGATACTAGCTGTTACCTGTGGTATCAAATAGAATGAAAATATTTACTTGCTCACATACCTAAATAGGACGTGGCTGCAAGCTTCACCGGCTCAAGCCGCAACGGCTACAATAATATATATACTTTTATTTAATTTAGCGTAGTTACAAAAAATATAATATATAATTAATAATTACAATACCCATAATATTCGAACTCAATAACAATTACTTCAATATCCTAATAAATTTAAACAATAATTTCTTAAATGTTTAAAATGGTAGGATATATTGAGGCCGGTCGTGGCGCAGCGGCACGAGGTGTGACTGATTGTGGGTTCGATCCCCACTCGAGGAGATGAAATATTTACTTAAATTTATATTTCCATTTCTTTGCTCTGGTGTCGAGGTTAAGCGCGGCATTGAGTTCTGCCACTCAACACGCAATGCCTCCAGAATTCGGCAGAAAGTGGGGAACGGAGTATCTTAGCACTAGGTTCCCTCTGCCTATCCTGCTGTGTGCGGGATACAGCGTGAAGCTAATAAAAAAAAAAAAAAAAAATTTCTTAAAGTCTTAGCCAAGTAAGCTGTTTCGACGTGACAAAATTTTAAAGCAAATCTAAGATCTACTCGAGGGGCGGTCGTTAAATATATTTACATCGGGTTGACTGCCACAAGTGGTAACTTTTGCGGTTCTTTACCTTTGATTATGATTTTGTACATATTTTCAACTATTTAATAATAAAATACATTATTTCTTTATTTTCTTTACCTTAATAATATTTTATTACATTGCAAAATAATATTATAGCGCTAAAGAGTTTCTAACTAAGATCATGTATCTATAAATCTAAATAATTTTTTTAAGTATTATTATATTTTGCAAGTTATACCTACATTTATCTATATTTATTTTTAATGTTAATTAAACAATACTAGACATAACTAATTACAATTAACTAATGAGGCTTTTGAGCAGCTCGAACTCGAAGCTTGACAGAGATTGCGGTGAAAATCAATACCACATTTCAAATTAATTAATAAAAAGTATACAAATATAATCCAAAATCAAATAAATAAAATAAATCAGCTTCGCGTTGTATCCCGCACATAGCAGACTAGGCAGAGGGAACCTAGTGTTAAGACACTCTTTTCCCCACTTTCTACCGAATTCTGGAGGCATTGCGTGTTGAGTAACAGAACTCAACGCCGCGCTTTTGCCTCGGCACCAGAGCGAAGAAATGGAAATATAAATTTAAGTAAATATTTCATCTCCTCGAGTGAGGATCGAACCCACATACTTATTGTTATTGAAACTTCAGCATTTTTAGTTTACACTGTATTCCATATATAGTGGATTAATGGTAAGATTGTAGGTTTGAATTCCCCATGGTAATATGAATAATTTTCCTTAATTAATTAAATTTTCCCGCTCTTGTAATAAGACAAAACTTGACATTGAGTCCCGCCACTTAACATCTTAAATCTTGGGAGACTCCCTCTCTTTTTCTCTGGTGTTCTCCGACACTCTTTTATATATGAGATAGGTAGCTTTAGGTTTCTCTTATCTACATAATTATAATAAATTTTTCTATTCGGTAAGTTCGGCTAGTAAACTCGCGGCCGATTAAGAGCCTCATATTATACATTTTTTATACCGCAAATATCCTTGTTTGCTTTCATTAGTTACTTTTACGCTCCTATGAGTTATGAGTAAAGTTAAACTTTATAGTATATCTTACAGAAATTTTAATCTTTCTTCATTCATTCAGAAATTTAATTCAAATGTTCCCATTCAATATGGTCAATTTAGGTTAAGCGTCAAACTAAGCTTTGGATAGTCTTTTTATCTAGTTTTTAGATATTAAATATATTATGCTTTTGAACATACATAGATTTGTTAAAAATATGAATATTGATTTATTTATATTAAAAATGCTAGAGTAGCGGCTAAGCCTACAAAAGTGCAATGATGACAAAATACTTTAAAAATTGCTATAAATGCTATTTTTTTCTGTTTTTTATTTTGTAACTTTTTACATTGAAATTTAATATTACAACACTTTTACTTTTAGCCGAAAAATATTTTCAAAAATATATAAAATAATTGCTAAATCACGTGAGAACAGTAATAAACGTAGATTAAACCTAATCTACGGCTGGAACCTCTATATAATCTAAGTAGCCTTATCTAGAAACACTGGTCCCGGCTAAAAGGCTTAATTGAGTGTAAGCTGGCGGGTTGTAAGAGAGCGATGTACTATGAATATTAATATAATGGAGAGGATACGTTGTTAGGAGGCGGCCTTTGAAATTGTTTCTTAGATAAATCTTAGGTTACCTGATGATAAGCAAACTGGCCATATTATTTAATGATTGAAAACTTCGAATTAAATATATTGGCTATATGTCAAAGCACAGTGGGAGAGAGTATAAGTAAACGCGATGGTTGAGGGTTCAAATCCCACGCGGGGAATGAATTGTTTTTTTTTGCTCGCTGTATTAAGTGTTAAAGTTTCTTTAGAACAATAAAATTTATATACTTCCAACACAACATGTATGCTCATAAATCAAAATAAAAATCATCTTCACCCTATATCCCGTGCACAGCAGGGTAGGCAGAGGGAACCTAGTGTTAAGACACTCCGTTCCCCACTTTATTTCAATTTTTGGAGGCATTGCGTGTTGAGTGACTGAACTTAAAGCCGCGTAGCCTCGACACCAGAGCGAAGAAATTGAAATATAAATTTAAGTAAATATTTCATCTCCTCGAGTAGGGATCGAACCCACAACCAGTCGATTTACAGTCACACTTTGTGCCAGTGTGCCACGACTGGCCTGTCATCTATGCTCAAATGATTAAAAATGTTTTCCTTTATTTTAATATTAATGAAATAGTTTTTTTTTATTACTCATAGCTTTTTAAAATAAAAATTCCATATAAACAATACAGAAGTAGACAAAAATGATTTTATAGCTGCATTTTATCTCAACACCCGTGATAGTGGACGAGATCCCACTGATGATGGGATATTTTAATTTCCCTACTCTACTCTGTTAAATATAAAGTGCTATGTTGACATCCACTAAATACGCAATCTGGCACAAAATAGAGACGATTATCTTGGTACTAGGGTATCTTTCTTCACGTGAAGCAAAAAAAAATCGTCTAACCACACTTTATAAATGCAAAACATTGTAAGTAACAACTTTTCCTCAATTAGAATAGAACCCAAAACTTCATCACCTTCTCTTTTATTTATTCTAATAAGCTACAAGATTAATATAAATAATCATATCAATATTTCAATACGACAAATGATACGTAAAAACTTACTTATAAGAAAAGCAAATTTATGCGGGATCGATATTAAAGGGTTATTCGATAAATTTGACTTGATCTGGCCGGAACAGGATATAAGTTAGATACATCAAAGTCTGACTAACTTACTTTACGTTCATAACTATATTCATATGTAAGTAATACGTTGAGAAGATCGCCTTGCGGTTAATCTATTATAAAAGATAAAATTGCGAATATACATTTTTTTACCTGCACGATTTTACTGATGTTTGAAAGTTCGGTTATGTTTTTTTAGGATTCCGTACTTTTTGTTGCCCATCATCTGTCTATTTGATAGTTTATCCGCCAAGATCATTTTATCAAGCTAAAATTAATGTTAAACGATCAAATCTGCAGTCCCTTGGAGTACTGAAAAAAATTGGCTTCTAAAGATAAATTTAAACGGCGATTTCGGCTCGCACTTGACCAGTTTCCTTATTTTAATACACATCGCTCGTTGACGTTAGAGTAAAAACACTTAGACTATATTTTGCATATTTCGGCATAGTATTTAAATAACAATACTAACAAGCCTAACCTGTTTGGCCTTAATATAATCACAATTAGTTGTTTCTTTTGACTACTCAACGACTTTATTGTAATTAAGTAGGCTAATCCTCTTAATAAAAGCTTTTATTACGATCTTGTTTACTTATTTAGAATTTTGGAAGCCGTTGTGACGCAGTGAGATAGTGTTTTACTATAAACACGAAGGTTGTGGGTTGTTTGTATCGGAATTATGTTGATTTTCAGAAAATAAAAATAATTTCCATACAACTCAGGAACATCGAACGCGATATTGAATTGAAAGATTCTGTGGACCTCTTAACACACAATATCTCAAAAACTACTTGAAAACTTATGACGGCGATTACTAAGTTCCTTCTATATAACCCATAATTACTGAAAGCGTAAGAAATTTATCGAGAGTGCTTTGAAGGTACTCGTATATATGAAGTTCAACTAGACCACGTAGCCTGATTCAGTTATACGTCCAATTATTTGAAATCGCCCGAAAGCAGCCAAGCTACGCTAATGGAATAATCTCATGCTGCCGTTACACTGTGCGGCCGATATCTACTTGGGATGTAAGAGACGATCTCACGATCAATTTTAAACATCCAGTTCATGCTCAATAACAATTTCACAATATAATAAAGATAGAAACTGGGAATTGACTACAAACGTGACGGTTGTGTGTCCGGTTCCCATTTGGCAGAATGAATAAGTTTTTTTTTTTTAGTCTAGTAACAAGGCAAGGCACGGGGTTGAGTTCCGCCAACTAACATGCAATGAAAAAGATATGTCTTAACACCAAGTTCCGTTTGCTTACCCTGTTATAAGAGGAAAAATGCACACGTTTACTTTACACTTTAAATGGAACATGTGTTTTGATATATTTTTTTTTAAAAGGGGTAACTTAGTATTGAATACAGTGCTCTATTTTTAAGTATATTAAATTAAAACATTACACGTAAACATTGCACGAAACTTAGCGCCGTGCTTTATATTACTAGACCGTAGAAATGAAAATGCTTCGGGCTTATCAGAATTGTAACTACAATAACGATAAAGATATAATAAAGATCTGTAACGATTTCATGTCAGCCAGACGTTAATGCCGTTTCTAAGTTAGTAAGTTTTTAAGTACGGTGTTAAGATCCACCATAACTTGTTTTAGTTGAAATATTCTTTATCAAGTAGTCTGTTCAACTCGCAAGCTACAAAAATTGTAAAAATCGAGCACAAACACCAAAGCTTCGCAAAAAGTATAGTAAGTAAGTAAGTAAAATATAGTATAAGAATATTTTGAGATTATCATGAATGTACCGATCTTGTCCTCTTAAATCCTGTCTGTAATACAGATAATCTCGTCGCTAGCAAAAAGTAATTACTGAGAGTTAAATAAAGTTACTATGGTAAATTCTGCTTTATGCCGTACAGCAAAAATTTACCCCAAATCCTATCTTATCATTAATTAGCTTCTCGCTGTATCCCACACAGGGTAGGTAAAGGGAACCCCACACAGGGTAGGCAAGTAGTGTTAAGGCCCTCCGTTCCCCACTTTCCGCCGAATTCCGGAGGCATTGCGTATTGAGTGGCGGATCTCAACGCCGCCCTTTACCTCAACACCAGAGCGAAGAAAAGGGAAATATTAATTTAGAGGCAAGACGCGGCGTCAAATTTTTTTTTTTCCTTTTAATGCTTAAAATGTCACATTTTAGAAAAACGCACAATTCAATAAACAAATAAATCTTTACAATGTATCCCGCACACTGCAGGGTAGGCAGAGGAAACCTAGTGTTAAGACACTCCGTTCCCCATTTTCTGCCGAATTCTGCAGGCATTGCGTGTTGAGTGGCAGAACTCAACACCGCGCTTGTCCTCGACACCAGAGCGAAGAAATAGAAATATAGAAGTTAAAAAGTTTTCTTGTGAAATTAATTTAAGTACAACTGTCCTAAGCTGTGATGCTGTGACGAACCTCAACGCCACTATTTGTAATCCACAGCAGGGAAATGAAAATAATTTATTACTTCGAATATTACAGTCAGACAGCTTCATACTGTGCCACGAAGACCTCGTTAATTTATTTGTTTTAACACATTTAGTTTCAAGATCATCTAAACTAAATTTAATGAATTAAGGCAAGTGAATTGTTGTGTACAACTATATAACAACATGTTGCCTCTTACAGTAAAATAATTCGGATAGAAAAATACAGTAGAATAACTTTTGCACTTTCACCTTCACAAATTCAATTTATTATAGACTGAGATCCCGGGGGCAGACCTACGTTATTTTAGCAAAGCTGAAATTTTGATGATTAAGACTGTATGCGTACTTACTAACTTACTTAGTGAGGCCCTTTCAAAGGTAGCGTCAATTTAATTTAATTAAAAAATAAAGTATAAATATATATATTTATTGTTACCAGCCCTTTACGTGAGCCTTCCCTCCTGCCAGGCGTGTTAAAGGTTGTTTAAAATTGGGGCAAACTACGTTATACTAGCAAGCTTTAATTTTATATGTATTGTTTACGGAGTATTTCAAGACAACTTAAAAGCACTCAGACCAATCCGATGGCTCAGTCAGCCTCCCAAATGTACCTTTATTTGGTGGTACCTATGAAAGGGCCCCACTATCAAATTTGTGAGTACGCATACTGTATTAACTACATATTGCACTAATATTCTTAAAAAATTCAGCTTTGCTAAAATGACGTAGGTCTGGCCGCCCTGCGATCTTGGGCTATTACATTATTTAATATCTTTTCACCGTCGTGATGCATTAGGATAGCGTATAACTGTAAACGTGACAGTTCTGTGTTCGAAATGTTGATGAAAAATATTAACGGAAAAATTGTATTGTATCTTTCATGAATAACCCTTTTTTATATGGAAGCAATGACGACTAATACTACCATTTACTTTCAAAATGTAAATGTTACGTTATTACAATAAAACCTAGTGAAAAAGCCCAAAGAAAGCAAAAAAAGTTACTTTTAAACAAAACAAACATATCTGATAACAACTTTGAATGGAAGGAATTTTTTATATATTTCGTATAAAAAATACAAAAAAGTATAAATCAGAATAAACTAAATAAAAAATGAGATGCCATTGTGTTGATTGTGTGTTCAATAATTGCGTCGGATATAGGGGATTTTTTTAAAACATTTTTAAAGTGTTATTCCACACTTAGATTTAGACAATAATTCTTAGTCAATTACTAAAATATTACTAATTACTCTTTGGGTAGCGGAAATTTGTAAAAATTTCCCTACAGAGATGCTAACAACATAAATAAGTTGTAACAAACGTATACAAATTTCGACGTAGCTTGATGAGAGCTTATGGCTTAGTGGTCATAGTGCCTGGTCGATTTCCAGGCGGCGCGGGTTCGAGTCCCGCTACGTTCAATTTTTTATACGTTTTCTAAATAAATATTCTCCGCATCTAGAAAACGAAAAATGGAACCTCTTGATGCGAGGCTTACTCTGTTTCCTCTATATATGCGGAATATCTATAGCGTATTACCGAAATGAAAGTACAAAACCATCTTATATACCTAAACACGAATCTATCTTACAAGTACATCTGGTCTCGGTCCGCTGTGGCTTGTATTCTATTGAGAAACATTGCTCTTTCCAGATAAATTGCTAATTGCGTTTTAAAGAAGATATACCAAAAACATTACATAAATTGTATACTTTTGTAGTGACGTTTGATAATTAAAAGATTTTATTGGTTTAGCTTGTACCGATTTCAAAATTACAAAATTTTTATAAAATAATTTTTGTTTAATAAAATCAACGTATGGTTTACTGTATGTAAAATTATTTTTTACTTTTCAGTTAGTCGGTTTTTTTTGTTAAAAATTATTTTATGTATGTATTGTAACTGTTTCCCCGAATATCTTTAGTTAAAAATATTATTAAATGAATAATGCTTTGGCTAGTGATGTGTCTAGTGGTTAGAACCTTTTATCGTTGTGATCGTGAATAACAAAATCTAATACAATGCTACCAGAAGTTATCGTTTTAATAGGATATTTGCCTTCAGAAGTTTATTTAAATAACTGAAACTCGAGAATATAACTTTGTCAAAACTCGAAGCTCCTTCAAAGAAAAGGCAAGAGCGCGTCATATCTTCTTCTCAACTAGAACTGTCGTTAGTTATAATAAAAGGAAGAACGCATAATATAATAATTGAGGCCGTGGCGCAGGGGTACAAAGTGTGACTGTAAAATCGACTGTAGTAGGTAGTGGGTTCGTTTCTCCTCGACGAAATTACCTCGACGCCACTCAACACGCAATACCTCCAAAACTTGGCGGAAAGTGGAGAATGGCGTGTTGAACACTAGGTTTTCTCTGCCTACCCTGCTGTGTGCGGAAGTAGTAGTGTAGTAGTAGAGGTACTTTATTATTTGAATAAACCGTTTATAATTTTAGCGGAATTAAATGATAGCAGTACAATAAATTAGCATTGTTTTCAGAAACTTTTTAACGTTTAGAAATACGATGTTTTCCGGCATAACTAGTATTAGAGCACTGTATTTTCATTGAATATTAAATAAATTATGTTATAAATACAAGAACATCACGTAGTAAGCAAATAATGGACCAGCTTCAGCGAGGTGGGCAGAGAGAAAGATAAATAAACTTTGAAATACGGTAATCAACCGTCTTTACTTTATTCGAATTTGAGACAGCGCAGCACGCTGCGTAAATGAAAATAAAATTTACGTTGGGTAAGGATCGAACCCACAACCATATGATCACTGTGATCAAATCGACAGATATCGGAGAGATATTTCCAGCAATTATTAAAATTAGTTAATTATAAGGCGTAATAGTTCTCAACAGTTCTGAATACAGGATTACTGATACTCCCAGTGAACCTCGAAAGTAGTAGTACTGAAAGACGTCGAACTATAATTTGTTTTACTTTAAGTACTCGTATATATAAGATTTTGAAGTTTTGCAATTTGTCTATTGTTATCCATCGATTAACGGCTATACGGTGCAACATTACGCTATACAGTGCAACACAGCAGTGGTTATTGTAGAATCAACTTCTCCTATGTATTGCTTACGACAATATATTATTTTTTTGCTTTAACGAATGTGCAGCTACTACATTTTTGTATAATATTGAATAGTAAGTGTGATTTTAAATTATATGCATATAAGAACCGCGAAAATGAGTAACGGAGTGTTTGGATTCCATTCGCCTAGACTGTTATGGACGGGAAAAAGCGTAAACCCCTTTTTTATCTCTAGCTTTAAGCGTTTCTTTATTCAGTTTCAATGTTTTATATTAACATAATTGCAAAGTTGTAGCTCCAAATTACATAAAAGAAAAGTGAAGATCTTTCTTTGTCATCATTATTTTCATATTCACTTTTCAAAAGGAACTTTTTATAAGAATTTCTTCAACTTTAGTAACTTTCCTTTTCTCAATGACTGACCCGATAAAATAGTTTTATATTATTTACCTTTTCAAAAAAAAGTTTAATTGTATTTTTTTTCTAGGCTTCACACTACATACCACATAGAGTAGGGTTCAACACCACATTGCTTAATTTTAGAGACAATATGGGCTGAATGGCGGAGGTTAACACCGCGCTTTCCCTCGTACCTCGTCCACAGAACAAAAAAAAATGTTAAATGCGAGTCGGACTCACCCACCGCAACTTCCGTACCAATTTCAGAATTGTATGTCAACGGGAAGTACAACTAATAATAATTAAGTATGCAGTCATATGCACTGATTTTATATGAAATGAACTACAAAATACGTTTGAATGGTTTTTTTTTCTAATAATTTTCACTTTCCGGATCTTTTCCTCTATTTATATTGTAAGTTCTCACTGCATTTCATAACTGTAGGTCTACAAAAAATACTGTACGGTTTTGATTATGCGTCAATTTTATACAAAATGCATAAAACTAGATGTGTAAATGTTCGATCTTTTCATTGTTTTAAAAAATAACGTTCTAAGAACGTTGATTTTTTCTGTGCTTTAAAGGACCATAGACCTTAATATATGATGTTAATTTTAGCTTGATAACTCCACGGGATCTCGAGACAAATGGTCTTAAGAGACGGACTGTCGGACAACATAAAGGTTTTATTTTGCTTTTTGAGGCACGGAACTCTAAAGGAAAATTATAAATTTCCCCGAGTGCGAATCGAACTCACAACCGTCGCTTTTTCAGTAAGACGATATGTGCCACGCCGCCATCGATGTTTTTATTATTCTCTTTTATAATTTGAAAATATTTAACAGAAAAGACACCAAAATATCAACTTGACATTCAAATCAGATGTATCAGGGTGAGTGTTCTACGGCGCGGGCTCACAGTATATTTAAGCCGATTTTAACCATTCTTGCTTTGTTTGGTGTGGTTATTGCAGAATCTACTTTTCCTACTAGCTTAAAAACGTCAATTTTATTCACATAAAGCTGTATTGATATATAGACAGGCTCAAATTCGCTATATGTAAAAAAAACCTAAGAAAAACTGTCGTGTTTACAGCTGTGGCATGACTATCTCCAAATTAACTATATAAAAAGTAAAAAAGAGAAATAAGTTATGAGTTTGTTCAAAATCTTTCACGTTATCAAGGTTATCGAATTCTTTGCCGTTGCATTGTTATTTATTCTACGGCTTAAGCAATATGTGAATATTACCGGATCTTACAAAACATAATATTTTAGGGTGACATCGAACATTTTAGAACGTTAAATGACATAATGTTTGGATTTGACTGACGAAATGAAATGATTGTTAAACCCACAATCAGCACTCGGAGTATTGATTATTTAATGTATAATTAAATATTCACGCTTTGCTGATCTGATACAATTTTTTAAAATGGATGAAATAACATGAGCTTATTTATATTAATACTGATGCTACTACGACTATCAATATAAGCCATTTACTGCAAATATGAGCGCAAGGTAAATATAAATAAGGTACCTATGAATAAGAAAACATGAATAAAATTAATAGAAAACAAGAATATGATATGTTACAACAGTAAAATTTTTGATTTTTATACTATTCAATTGAAGTCCTTACCCGGATTAATCGTATATTTTTATTAATATATAATTTTGCAAACCCGAAAACTATTGACGGCACTGTATACGAGTCCGTATTAAAGAGTTAACTCGTAGTCTATCACTGTATATGCTGTTCCCGTAAAAAGAGCGCTGACACTTCCACCCTGTATATAAACTTTAGTGTATACAAATATATAATGTATCGCGCGACAATGTGGACATAGAGTTGGAGCGTATATCCGATTGCAAAAACTATGTAGTTTCGGGCTGTTCAAACTACTGTCTCGTTGAATGTATGATAGTAAAACTTTAGTGCTTTAATATATGTGTGTATTTCAGAAAAAATGACCCTTGCAAAATTAGACTGTCCCACAACTTTAAGCACTTTTATTTCTAATTTATTATATGGATCATGTGCAAATAAGATTTTATATGGTTAAAGTAAATGTTTTAATGTTGACTTAAATTAAAAAGTACCATAAAAAGCGGATAACTATTTTTATATTTAAAAGAAAGCAAAATATGAGGTAAAGATTTCGACTGTCCCACGGTACTATTGCCGATTTCAAATACGTCTTACTTTTAATATATTAGACTTTGAATATGTTTAAGTGTTTAAATATATTCACAGGTATTTCTTTAAGTGTTTTTTAACTTTTATGTGATAAATTTACAGTAATTTTAAATAATATCAATATTTTAATCTTGTCCTACGAAAACTATAGTACCGGAAAATCCTGAGTAGTCACGGTGAGTTTGATAACTTACACAAGTAAAATCTACTAATTTGTATTGTTTTTGTCTTCCTGGCACCACTATAATCGTATTTGTAAAATTGTCATTATTATACTAAGGCAAGTTTCGACAAAAATTGTGACGGAAGTTTCTGTGTCTTCAGGGTACAGAAAAAGTGTTCCGAGTAGTGACGATGTTTTAAGCACAAATTAATTCACTTTCTTTTATTTATCACGTAGTAATTCAACAAAAATCTAACCTATATTACATTACTACAGCTAAAAACAAGATAATTTAATTAAATGCTAGTTATTTTTAACTTGAAAAGTTTTTTGGAATGAAAACGTCACTTCCTGTGCGTTACGTGACATATTACCGGAACAAAACTGTGACTATTAGGAATTGTAAAGCTTAGTGCACAAGGAATGTTTAAAAAATTCTTTTAATTTATAACTCATGTGTAACACTTGGAAATTACGGAGAGATCAAAAGTATCATTTGTATAATTTAAAATTAATTAGCGCAGCCATAGGGAATGTCAAGGTTTATGAGTAAATAAATATTCATTTATTAATCGGAGATCCTCCAGATAACCAGCAAGAGCTGGCTATTTATATATATGCTCTGCATAATTTTAGAAAGCAAAGCCGTGATAGTGATTGAGCCTGCAGTTATTTGGATCTGACTCATCGCCTTCCTTCGGGAATGAGTGCATTACATCGATCTTCCACGAGTCTGGGATTACATCAACTGAGTAAAGATGCCGAAACAAATAAAAAAGCGTTGGAGCCTGAC
>JAATLQ010019429.1:23849-57913 GCA_013421005.1 Heliconius erato x Heliconius himera
CTTGGATTTGTAATTGTATCTGTGCATTTATGCTGGAAATCAAATTGAGGATACCAGACGAATGGCGAGGCACAGTCAACGTGCAAGCTATAGGGCATAATACACACCATCATTTCATTAGCTTGCCAAAATATTAAGGAGAAGAATGCAAGAAAGAGCCGATAGGCTGTAGTGGGATGTCTAATTAAACTTTAGAATTGAAAGAGTATATGAATCCAATCTTTTCACTCCACGTGCGGAGTGAAAAGATTCAACAAAGGTCCATTGTTGGCAGTAACGTAAACAGTTTTTTGTGGTTTCGTGGACTTAATAATGCAATTTCCTGGATTGTAATAATTAAATTATGCGAGATACTATCCCGGTACAAGGTGAGTGGCCTCGTGCTCCAAGCTATAAAGTCTCTTTAAGGAGATCACTCAGCCTGTATGGGTGCACGATCTGGCATGTCACCTTGGTTTGACATCAAATCGAGAGTTAAACAAGGCTGTGTTATGTCATGTTGGTTGTTCTATCTGTATTTGGACAGGTCTCTCCAAGGCGTATCAACAGTGAAATGAGACATAAAGCCCATCAGCATCAACGCAGCTAACTGCGTTGATGATGACGAAACGTCAGCATAGCTCCGCACATTGCAGTTCTGATATCGATTATGTATACGGTTCTAAAACGTGGATATTACAAAAGAAGAATAAAAGAATAGCAAATGCTGTAGAGATGTGATCTTTTGGTTCGACATGCCTGTCATGTCGAGCCGTTTTGTTAACCGAATCTGCATATCAAACAAAGTAGTATATTACCGTGTCCAAACCGAGCACGTCGAGAGAACGAGTGATGACAGAATGGCAAAAAAATTGAGAAAGGAAGAGCAGCAGTTGGTAATACAGGCAGGCGAAAACCTCGATTGACCTACGAAAACACAGCATCGATGATACTGGAAAAATTTCACGTAAAAAGCACGAGGACCCCCTGGAGAGCATATGTGAAGAGGGTGATGTCAGTGGAAAAGGTAAAAGATGTAAAAAAAATATGCTTTATTTTACTTTCAAACCGACAGTGTGGATATTGCTTAAATTTTCCTTTTCATCACGAAGGTTTCAAATTAGTCACTGTCCGACATAAAGAATTGCAAAAAATTTAGTTTTTTATTATCTATTTAGCATTTTATAGTATTTATTTTATGATTATTAATATTTTGTTATTGTCAAGAATTGCTCACATTGAATGTTTTTTTGATTTTGTAATACGTTTGATCAGCAATGAATACTTTTCTACTGTGAATTGTCCAAGAAGTGACTAACAAGAATTTATTTCTCTAATTATTTCGTAATTTGATAAAATTAAGCTACTTTTTTGTTATTTTGGGAAAGAATATAAACATAACTGTTAGATAATAGGAGATGATTTGGTTTTAATACCTGTTTTTGTTAGTTCTGGTAGATCGTAGTCTGTGACGTAAAGGAATACTTTTCGCCATATGTTGAAAGAAAACTTGAATATTTTTTAAATTTATGGTATAATTTCAATTTCAATAGTATATTTAGATAGTTAATAATATACTCTTTAATATCAGAGTAGATATAAGCAATTTTATGATATGCCAAAATAATATTTCTTATTCGTCACAGGGTCATTTTTTCTGAAATACACACATATACATTTCAAATATGAATTGCAAATTGTTTTAATTTATTCATAAAGAAACTTACCATTTTATGAAATATTTGCTCTATTTTTATAGAGAAATCTTGTAAGTACTGTCAGTAAATAGTCGAAAAGTTTGTTAGAATGTAATCATGCTTTGTGTAGACAAAAGAACGGTAGGGTAAAACAAACATTTTAGATCACCAAAACGCAACGTTGGGTTCCGCCACTCAATATAAAAGAATTCGTGCAAAAGTGGGGAACTGAAGCGTCTTTATAGAGAATGGACTCTAGGTTCCCAGGTTCTCTCTACCAACTTTCCTATTGATTGCAGGGTCAAGCTAAAAAAATGATTGATCGTACCTAACGGCCATAAATACTAATAAAGCAATAATTATATCCAAAACTATAAAAATATTTTTTATTTTTACTTGCCTTGGTTATAGTATGGAACTCCACTCTTAGTACACACTTATAGGAAATGACCAGCTTTTTTTCACCTGCTACACTAGCATCAGGAAGACAAATCGTCAATTATTATTCACGTCAGGTGCAATAATATGATAAATTGCGGATTTAAACATAAGGTATCCACAGTGTAGCGGCACGATGTATCCCGCGAAGACTTTCCTCGTCAGTCCTGACCCTGGCGCCGACGCGAGCTGCATAGTAAGCTGATATCAGGTAGAGCACAGTTGTTGCGAAAAATATGTGAGATAAATCTCAGTTTCATTTCAAAAACAATAGAATATCTACTTTCTTCTAAAGAATGTTGGGTAGTGCAGTTTATTTAGATTTTTTCATATCCATATCTTTTTTTCAGCCACACGCTGTATCCCACACAGTAGGTTACTCAGAGAGAAGTTAATCTAAAACACTCGGTTCCTCATTTTCCGCCAAATTTCGTAGGCATTGAGTGTTAAATGGTAGAACTCAACGCCGCGCTTTGCCTCGACGCCAGAACAAAGAAATGAAAATTTAAATTTAAATAAATATTTTATTTCCTCGAGTGGTCCCCAACGAGTCGCATTTCCAGTCATATCCTTGTGTCCCTTCGGCGCGACTGGCCTCAATAATCATTCATAACTAGATTATTAACATCCATAACTGCTCCTTAAGTTTTAGATTTTTTTTGCCAAAAATGTTTTGATAGCATAATTATCTTTGTTTTTTATTTACGCTATATCTTGCATATAACAGAGTAGGCAACGGAAGCTTAGTATTTAGACAGTCCAATCTCCACTTTCCGCTCAATTAAAAATATTTTAACAATAAAAACTACCGAACTATATAAAGAAAACTAAACACAAAATCTATCAATAAAATATTTTCAGATGATAAAAATTCTCTCAATGTACTACACCTAATAGGAGAGACGTACTTAAGGCTCTTGATGCGACCCCCACGCTATTCGTTATTGAGTTTTCATTGAAATGGAACAGGACTTTTGGAATAATATTTACTTTTGCATCATTTATTATTGACTTATGAATTCGTTCAGTTCGAGTCAATACGATTATTTATTAGTGGTATTTTTTCTTTTTTTTTTTGAACACTTAACTATGACTGAGGCCAGTCGTGGCGGAGCGGCACAAGGTGTGACTGTAAAACCGACTGGTTGTGGGTTCGATCACCACTCGAGGAGATGAAATATTTACTTAAATTTATGTACCCATTTCTTCGCAGAGACTAAGCGCGGCGTTGAGTTCTGCCACTCAACACGCAATGCCTTCAAAATTCGGCAGAAAGTGGGGAACGGAGTGTCTTAACACTAGGTTCCCTCTGCCTACCCTGCTGTGTGCGGGATACAGCGTGAAGCTGATTGATTTTAAACTCTAATATAAAATTAATTTTAATTTCATTTAAAGTTAATATTTTTTTCTTGACAAATTTCAAGTCACTTGACTAATCGTACTTCTGACTTGACGTTCATCGGGAAGTTAACTTCGAAACATATTATATTCCTCAGAATAGCCTTATAAAAATAACCATTCATAACATATAATAAAATCAAACAAAAAAAAAAGATAATACAATAAAGCTGCAACTTTAAAGTACTATCATTAATACTGCAAAAAGAGGCCGTGTTTATAAATCATTAGTCCTCAATCAAATAAACGAGGATCGTCCGTCCCCCGGGAGCGACGTCCGACTCGCATTAACAACTTTTTAAACCTCTCTGAGGTGATATACATTATACTATTATGTATTTATACTTTTATTGATTTATTAAAGCTATGATAACGTAGTATGAAAAATTGGCAAACTCTAAATGCGACGACGAGCATGACAAGGATGTTGGTTCGATCCCCACTCGTGGGAATAAAATATCCCCGCTCTGGCCGGAGTCAGCGTGTTGATTCTGTGTTTTGTGTTCTGTAATTTCTAAAACTTATACACAATGTCCCGAATGCGGAAGAAATGCGGAGTGTCTTGACATTAGGTAGTCTCTGCTCTCTAAAGACTTTAATTTGTGTTCATTTTCCATTTGGGGGATTATTTTTATTTAAATAAGATTTATTTCGTAATATGCTAAAGCCCGACCTAGATTGTTTCTTGAATTTACATTTACATACATTATATTTAATATTACTCGATATGGTAACGTGTAAATGTAATTAAAACAATTTAAAAAAATAGATTGACAAAAAAAGGTATCCTAATATTTTCTTTTGTAAAAATAAAAAATTAATGTGGTCCATTTTAAGTATGATTAAATATAATTGACTACTCTATCAAACCCAACAAAATTTCAATACATTTTACTTTATTTTCTTATATTTGAAATAAAGTTTAACAACATTTTAAGTTATAACAGTGTTATAACATGAGGCCAATATCCCTCCCAACATCCTCTCGATCGTTGAGTTAGCGTAATCTGTTCACTCCGAGCAAACCTGGATAATTGCCAATAGCTTCGATAGTGCCACGTTCGCTGCTCTTATACGACAGAATACCACTTCAAGCATCTAACATACTAAAGTTATAAATTGTATCATATTTTTAGTGATTTGTGTGATGAATAATTAAAAGATTTTTTCGGTATTTTGTTTACCAATTTTATTTATTTTATTTTTAAATGTACTATTTGTATACTTAAATCATTATTAATTTTATATCTTTACTTTAAACAACTTTTTCCCATACTTAATAAATAGAGCTAAAAAACTGATCAAAATTAGAGGTAACTCTCCCAAAATTTAAATATTTAAAATTTAAATAATATTTTCAAGTTTTAATCAAAAGTAACTAGCATCTACAGGTAGTACTAATTTACAGGTAGTATTAATTCAGGAGAAAAGTTATTTGTGGTTAAATCCTAAAAAAAAAGTAGCCTTAAAAAAGCGGCAAAATTTGGTATTAAAGTCTAGTTCAAATGAGGTATCAAATGAAAGGGTTATGGCTAAGGTAAGCCTGATTTTCAGAAAAAAACTCTTAAATTTCCAATTTTTATTATATTTTTTTTTCCATTAAATACTTAGCCAAAGTGAGTAATTATATTCTATCTTCTTGTTCTTCTATATATGTTATATAATTTACCTTAACACTATGTTCCCCCTGCCCACTCTGATATGCAACAAAATCTTCATACTGTTTTGCTTTTGTTTTGCCATAGAATAATGAACACAATATAATATCACGTTCTCATAAATATTTTGTGGCTTTCCGAAGAAAGTAACAGATTTTTTTAATAAGAAAATGTCCTTTCACAAGAACCCTTTAATGAACTCTCTTCCTATTTTCTTTGAGAGGCCGCTGTTGGCTGTTGGAGACACAATAGTGCTTCATTCGCATTGTACTGTATACAATGTTTGCTTTTATATTCATCTGATGGTATAATATATTTTCAAATAGAAAATTATTTGTATAATTTTCTTTTTAGGTTGTTTTTCTTCGATGTGTAAACTTTAGATTTTAATATACATACGCAAAAAGCATTAGTTATCTTGGTTGTCTCTACAAATGGAGAAACTAACTTGATACTTTGTATTATTGAACTTAGCCCTCTAAAGTTTTATATGGATAAAGACAAGGCAAACGAGCGTACGGGTCACCTGATGGTAAGTGATCACCGCCACTCACGACCCCGTGTAACACCTGAGGTGCTACAGTAGAAATAAACCCGGAACTTGAGAACCTAGTGTTAAGTTAATCGGTTTCCATTAAGACAATTCGTTGCGTTTCTCACTATCCACCGAATTCTGGCGGCGGAATGCGACACTATTGCCATAGCGCAGGAAATGAAATGTGCCAATGCGCCACGGCTGGCCTCAAATATATTTTCTATTTATATATTTAACTATAAACACATTATAAATATATATTTTTATTTATATTTATATAATAGTATATCATAACATAATAGCAACCGCGAGGTTGAGTGTTCCTATTTCACTCGGTGAAATAAATTAAAGTGATTTCTCTGATCTGGTAAGATACACTGTGGCTTTGAACTCTACCGCTCAATAAGTAATGTCTCTAATTCGGGCGAAAGAAGAAGAAGAAAGGATTATATTGGCATAGAATTTTTAATGCTATGCGAAAAAAAGTATGAAGCTGTTTTTTTTAACTCATATAAATAACATAGAATATCATAGTAAGAGATGTTGGTTCAAATATATCTATCTCCATTTTATATTTCGGTTTGTTAATTTTTTTTTTGGCGTCACGCTGTATCCCGCACACAGCAGGGAAAACGAAACGACAGAATGGAAAACTTCATAGTATTTAAAAACGTCATACCTGTGTTAGGTTGAGTCCTTTGACTCACTTAATCTCGTCAGTTTTTACAATATACGCCTAGCCAAAACAATACGATCTAGTAGTCATATATAAAGTAAAAACATTAAAATTTTCATTCACTTTTGTGTATATCAAAGAAGGTATCTCTCATATCGTCCAATAGTGGAGGTGGACGTGGAGGTGGAGGCTGTATTACGCTTATAACAAGGTTCCAAAGGTGACTTTTCACTCCAATTTTCGATACATTGTATCTTGAGTGGTGAGACTAAATATTGAGATTTGAAAATAAATCATTTCCCAAATGAGAATCAAACCCAAACCGTCGCGCTTACAATCAAAGTGCTCCATAATAGTGGCCGTTTTAAATCACAATAGTTGATAAATTGTTCAAACAAAACACGTGAAGCATTTCATTGGTATTAGAATACAATATAAAGCGCAGGCTTTGGTCAGCGATGCACGCGAACCGGCGATTCGGATCAAATTATTTTTCTGTTTTAGTTTTAGTTAAAGTGGACAGAGTGACATACCGTGAGCCATGATTTAATATTTTTTTATAAAAGTGAAAATGAACAATTCTTCAATTTGAGACCATATGCATTCATTTTGTAGGAAACTAACTCTAAATGTAGTTTGTAATTTTTTTTCTAGGTATACCTATAAGTTTTTACTTTTCAGATTTGTTCATTTCTTTGTACTAAAACTTTTCAATTTTTGCCAAATTTCATAATTATAGGTCCACGGGAAGTTCCTTATGGGTTTAGATTAAGGGGCAGGTTTCATATAAAATGCAGCAAGATCGATGCATAACCGCTTGCATCTTTTGCCGATTTTTTACTCCAAGAGGCCATGGAGTGAAATTTTTCATATTAATTGCAAGTCGATATATTCACGTGATATATCGACTTGCAATTAATAAGAAAAAGGATAGTATTTTATTTAATCTGGTTTCTTTATCCAATAAATTATCAAAATCGATATGCTCTATAAAACTGTAAAGATTAATGCCACCAAAAAGATCCTGTAAAAACCCAAGTCTCGCAGCTCAGTTTTTCTACCGTAAAAAGTTGTGAGATCCATGTAATACCAAGTCGGTTAATCTATTTAGTCTCTACTTAAAAGACCTTCTGTCTTAAGTTATTATATAAGTTATTATCATGCCAATATTAAAAATATTTTACGTTTTAAACAAATAGACGACTTGGACATCGCATGAAAACACAACCTATCGAAAGACATAATAGACATCATATTCGGAAGGACTCTGGTGAGGCATTCGGTTGCTGGCCCGTCGTGCTGTGTAGTGTGATACATACTAATAATCAAATCATGCGTCGATCGATATCGATAGTCGATCTATTTGTTGATGATGATGTGAAAATCCAGGTTTCTTGTTTTATCCACAACGAAATTATAGGGGGTCGAAAATGGCCTGAATTGCTTCGAGAAAAGGATGGTACGGCCGTGCCGCTTTTTTTTGCTCGACTTGGCGGGGGCACTGCCGTGCCCCCAGAACATAAAAAATTAGAACGACCTTCGTTTTATATGTCAGTTAAGAATAAATAAAATCTATACAGATACAAAAAACTATAATAACAGAAATAATACTGAAACTGTAATAATCTACTATTGTGTAATAGTAGTTAGCAAAGTTCACGTTTTGAATTAGAACTGACCGTTGAGAGTAACAATGAACTTCCTACACAAAACGGAGCGTCCGATTCTGTTTTATGATCTTTATACAAAAGTAACTGCGTGTATATATATATTGTAATAGACGTATAGCTTTCACCTATTAGTACCCAAGTAACTGCGTGTATATATATATATATATATATATTGTAATAGACGTATAGCTTTCACCTATTATTTCAGAAAATATAGAAAAACATACATGGACTTACATATATAGAAAGCGTTATTAAAAGACTACTTATAGGAGGGATGGCAAAGAGAATCCAATTATAAAACTCTCCGCTCCCCAGTGGCAGAAATTAAAACCGCGCTTTGTGTTCCAGAGAAAAATAATGAAAATTTGTTATATTGTGAAGTGAAAATCGAATCTGCAACTGTCACGATTGCAATTAGATGCACAACGTCTCATATAATATTTAAATTTATTGTTTTAAAAAGTTTTTTTGTCTGCTCATACAATATTGGATTATAATACTACATATTTTATACTATTAATACACTCAATGTACGTTATACGGCGTCGAGTCCGAGAATGCACCCGACATGGCTTCATTATCCGCTGCCATCTATGTATCGAGACCCGATTGATGGAGAGCCACTGCATTTTTAGTAACTACTACACTACTTATTATTTCTATATTTTTCCTGAAATTCGTTTCGATATCTGATAGATGTGAATAAGGAATTTCTGCAGAAATAACATAAGTTAAGAATTTATGAAAAAGGTATATAGCTACATTTCATTTGTAATGAACGTCCAAATATTTTTATGTGTGTGTACGTGTGTGTTTAAAATACTTAGAATATATTTTAATAATGAAGTCAAATCAGATTTTGATACCATTATTTTTATTTAAAACAATTTCTTTTGTATTTCTTGTCTTGAGTCCCACTTAATACGTAACGTCTCGAAAATTTTGCGAAAATTATACGAGTTTCCATCTTCTATGAGGTAAAATATATAATCCGAAACATATTAAAAATATTGTAACCTTCGCTACGCTACTTCGCTATACGGTCTTATATATTTCTCCAATAAACTCAAGTGATGTCGTCGAGGGGCCCTTGTGATTTTGATGGAGCTCTATTTTTCGGTAGTATCTGTTAGATTGCGGGATTGAGAAGGGATTTTCTTAGCGTTCTTACTTGAAATTACTTTTTATACGAGAAAACATTAGCTTTTCATATTGTAACAGTACAATTATACCACAGTTTTGGCCTAAAATTTATATATTTTATAACTTTAAAAACTCGTTAGTATATATACTTAGAAATAGATCATGAAATAAAGAACAATATTTTTTTCTTGTCAAATGTTGTTAAAACTTTTCGTATCTCCTTAAAATAAAATAATTAAGGCTTCCAAAATACTTATAATATATTCTTCCGCAATGTTTATTGTATTGAAGTATATGAATACTATGCTCGGTACTCCGATGGAGGTAGTTGATTGATGACTTAATACTAGAAATCGATTAACGTTTATGAACAAACTTATCACAAAGCGCCCAAGATATCTTATCAATTACAATATTTTGGGCGCTTTGACTTGAAGGCAGTAAGGGATGATTTTGAAGGCGGACATTTTTCCATATGAAGATTTGAAGATTTTTTTTTAACGTCGCCAAACGTTTCATTCTCTTTACCTCGTCTACTGTCATTGACCTCTTCATACCTACCCTCCTGGAGATCCTTTTGTTTTATTGAACATTCCCGTAGTCCATTAAGTAGCGGAATTTAGCGGGAAAAAAAAAAAATATTGAAACAATTTTTTAGAGAATTTAAATATATAGGCCGGTCGTGGCGCAGCGGCACGAGGTGTGACTGCAACACCGACTGGTTGTGGGTTCGATCCCCACTCGAGGAGATGAAATATTTACTTAAATTTATATTTCCATTTTCTTCGCTCTGGTGTCGAGGTTAAGTTGAGTTCTGCCACTCAACACGCAATGCCTCCAGAATTCGGCAGAAAGTGAGGAACGGAGTGTCTTAACACTAGGTTCCCTCTGCCTACCCTTCTGTGTGCATATATGGATACAGCGTGAAGATATTTTTTTTTATTTTATTTTTAAATATTAAATTAAAATCAATACTGCGTTTTCCATAAAAAAACAAATTTTCATGGGAATTACATTCACGTATCTCTTTTAGAGACGGAGATAGATCGACGAACAATCCCAGTCGATCTCTGTCCAATGAAAAGGATGAACCCATACATTATTTCAGATGTTAATCTGTTACCATTTGTTATTGGTCATGGCTGCGGTTTTACGACAAGTACCTGTTTATTTTTTTACATTTTTTTAACCGATTCCGTAAGAAGGAGATTGTATTTTTTTATGTTTGTTATCTCAGAACTTTTGACTGGGTGAACCGATTTTGATGTTTCTTTTTTATTTGAAAAGTGGTACCTCCCGTGTGGTCCCGTTTTAATTTGGCCCATTTCTGACAATGTTATCAATGAGAAAATTACATAAGTCTTAAATTTGCATTTAGTATTATAATTAGTTCGCAGATATAGTGGAGAGGAAGATAGGACGCGCTCTTGGCTTTTCCTTGGAAGAGCTTCGAGTTATGACAATATTATATTGTCGAGTTTCAGTTATTTGAATAAACTTCTGATGGCAAATATTTTATTAAAGCGATATCTTCTAATGGCATAAATAAAATTCTTAACACTGTTACCTCTGAATATCTAAAAGATTTTGGGTTATTCACGATCACAACTATAAACGATTCTAACCATTAGACACTTCACGAGCCAAGGCCTTATTTATTAAATAATATTTTCAAATGTGTTTGGGATATCAGATACAGTAGGTGCGCGACAAATGGACGAATAACTCAATATCTCTTTACAGTTGGAGAAAGAAAAGTCAGTATTTTTTTATTTAAAACCACATATAAAGATATATATATTATAAAAAAAATATAATATTAATAATATTAATGTCACAAAAGTGCAACAATATAGTGTAGTATAATCGTTATTATCTCACAATGCCCCATATAGCCGGGGGCAAATATTTTCCATCCAGGCTTCCTTTGTTCGTTATTCAGCGCTATGGCCCCGACTCGATCGTTTTGAATAGACTTGTCACATTTTGTTTTCTTTTCATAGGATCCTCATTCGATTTTTCTCAATTTTCAACTACATGTGGCAACAAAGTGACGGTTATTTATAGTATTTAAAAGACTTTTTTGGAAATACCCTAAGAAGTAAGCTAAATGTCATCTTGCCAGTTTTGTTTTAGCTTCTAATTTTTTATATGCTTGATATATTATACATCAAACATATACAACATGATGGGAAGAATTAAGGCGCACCACACACCGCCCTGTTTTCGAGATATTGCAAGCGGCGAAACTCAACGCTGTCCTTTATCATGCTACCAGTGCGAGAAAAATTTAAAAAAAATTCTACCGATTAAGATTTTTTTCTCTTTATGCAGCTTTAAACTAATGATTGTAATAAATACGAAATTATCTATGTTAAATATTTTTTCATTTGAATAATTTTTCCAGGCCGTGTCTGTCAGTTTGTCCACATCATTTATCTCAGAATCGCATGGAAGTATCAAATTAATATCAAATATTCAAGTCTACGGTCCCTTAGAGCACATAAAAAATCTAACTTCTAAGTCAAAGCAATCAAAAGATACGACCTTTGGTACATAATTATTGATGCTATTTTTATTAATGTCGCCGGCTTATTTATTATTGTCATGGCGCATGGGCACAAAGTGTGACTGGAAAACCGACTGGTTGTGGGTTCGATCCCCACTCGAAGATATGAAATATTGACTTAAATTTATATTTCCATTTCTTCGCTCTGGTGTCGAGGACAAGCGCGGCGTTGAATTCTGCCACTCAACACGCAATGCCTCCAGAATTTGGCAGAAAGTGGGGAACGGAGTATCTTAACACTAGGTTCCTCTGCCTACCCTGCAGTGTGCGGGATACAGCGTGAAGTTGATTTATTTTATTTTTATTTATAATTTCATATATTATTTATTATCACATATAAATAAAAACCATTTAGAAAAATTTCAATCAATTTTTAATGGAATGCAATATAAATAACTCGTTATTACACGATACAACTCGCGGCTTTAATCAGCGGTTGTCACAACTTTGTATTAAATCAGCAAGTTTGCTATTTTGTTTGTCTGTTACGTATTTACATCAAATAATGTGGAATCGATTTTATTAATTAATTTTATGGCTTTATGGTGACGTTGACATAGGCTTAATATTATATTAGCATCTACGTGCGGCTTCAATCTCGACGTCGTTATGTATGATCTCAAGTAGCAATGGATTGTAGCCCACTGGTTACGTTGTGGTATTTAATGCAAAATAAATTCTATAGTTTTGCCTAATAAATAGACAATGCAAAACAAAATCAATTTTTCAATTCGTTTCAGTAGTTTCCCAGATAAGCTACTAACTAGTAGTAGGGTTAAACCTCATTTGAGTTAGTAATAATTTTAATAGGGTCAATCTGGGTAAGTTTGAACGCTACAAGGAATATTTTACTCTTGCAATGTGTCTAAAATTTTAAGATAAAGTATCTTGTTTTTGTTTTATTAGTGCTCTCATAATACTTTTCATTCATAAACATTCATATCAACCTATTCAAATACATAAGTATACAAGAAAATCTGAATTTTGTAGTCTGTCAAGGTTATCATCAATTGGATAACTTTAACACACAAAGAACCATTTAAAAAAAGGTATTTATAATTAATTATTCTACTAATTAATCTAGGAAACATTGGTTCATGTTTTTATTAAATAATATATGAAACAGATATAATAAAACAATAGCAATATATCGCAGTTGTGTCTTATATTTGAAAAAAATGTAGACACCGTCTAGAGCGTTTGGTGTACTATATTATTTTAATCAGCATAAAAAATTACTTAAAACACGTTTGGCAAAAAACTTCTAGGCAAAAAATGAATTAATTTTTAACAAAAAGAAAAACCGACTTTCAACAACGAACTAAAAAGTAAAAAAAAAATACATAACGGAAATCGTACAAGCTCGTCAACGTCAAGCTAATGCTACAACAACTTTACTACAATATTGAATTAGGTTAACTAAGCCTGTTCGTTTTACTTGGCACCGACTTCAAAATCAAAGTACGTTTCAAATTGATAACCTCCTTTTTTTACAGAAGTCGGTTAAAATAAAACAAGCCAAATTATTTAAACAAATAAAAAATTACATTTGTTAGTAAAAAAAAAACTTATTAAATATAAACAGTCAATAGTATTGTATCATATGGAAAAATCTCTATCAATCTTAAGATCAAATCTTGTCTTAGTTCCGAGGTCCCACTGTCAATGTTATTCGAAGAATCCTTGAGTAAGAACCAAACCCACAACCTGTCGCATTTAGAATCACAAGCTTACGCCTCTGCGCCACTGGGCTCATTTTTATTATTATTTTCTTTAATATTAGTTTCAAGCTCTTCAGTGTAAGCAGACTAAGCAGAGAGACATTAGTATCAAGACATCCCGTTCCCGATTTTCGCGTTTTCTACCCTGACCATATATCTCAAAATCGAGTCTATTGAAAACTTCCACTGTTGAAATTGGTATCAAATATTCAAGTTTACAATTCGTTGAAGCGCTTCACTTTACTGTGGCGACGACCTGATGGATATAATTGTCATTTAATGTATTTAACATTAGATTCTCTTTATACCTACTATATAAGATTCAAAAAGCGATAATGCATTTTTTATTTAAAATCTGAACTTTTATTCCTACTTCAGTAGACTAAAAAAGTAACGAAAATTTTTAAGATTTTGTAGATTCGTTTCACCGTGCAGGTTAATAAAATATTTAATATTCTCTCTCACTCTCTCTCTCTCTCTCTGATAACAGGACAAATTACGGTGCTGAGTTCCACTACCTACTCTGCCTATCCTGCTATATGAAATATTATATATTAAGTAGGACCTTATGTAACCACATCAGACAAAGGAAAATATTTTAAACATCACATCATGCACGTCTCCGCTAAGTAAAGATGCTAACTTTATAAACTGTAACAAAAAGCTTACAAAAGTTTTGAGATTCGTATTTTTAAATAAAAATAACAATTGAGGATTATTTGAGATTTTTATCAGTAAAAAACATTGTAACAGTATGTACCTTGAGTATTAGTTAAAAATAAATAAATAAATAAAATAAAATATGCATGGCAATACACATAAATAACATAATTAATTATGAATAATACACACTATATATTTTTAATACTAAATTAATCGAGACGAGTTCGTGTATTGTCGTCCTGAGTGTCGCGACCGTCGTTCTGTCTATATAGTGGGTGTTGTGGTTGGAAGGCAGCGGTCGAGTCGAACTCTAAAGTACTACGGTACAAATAAATATGATGCACATAAAGACTCGTACCAATTGTATAATACATATAATATAATAATTCGAAGCCTATGATGGCACGATCTTTTAGGATCGAATTTCTTATAAAGGCAATATATGTGTAGGGGCGACAAATATTGTGGATCTAAGTAATCTTTGACCAATATATATGATATTGAATGTAGCTTGACGTCGCGAAGGCTGACGTGATGGACTTATGCGAACTGTTATAGCGACATTAACTATGTCGCGGCTGATGCCGTCTCGCAGAACGCTCGCGGTACGTAAGCTATGCTTGTATGGCGTTGGTCGTTGACATTTTATATACCACTTCTACGACTTGGTGTACGACTAGTAGGTGTGTGGTGCTATTTTATGTTCCAGCTCCGGTGTATGTAGTAGTGTCCGCCTGTGTTATACGGGTGTGTGGTGCTATTTTATGTCCTGGAACTCTGGTGTATGTAGTAGTGTCCGCCTACGGTTCGAGACACGACTGTGGGGTGTGTGCCGTGCGTTAATTTAACATATCGGCCGCCTTGCGGTAGTGCGTTCGTTCTAACGACTTATATTGATCTCACAAATCAATCAACATCACGAATCACCATTCTAATACAATCTTAATATAAACAAGCGTAACAAGTACCTTCGGAAAGATCACACACAAACGTCCCGGAGAGTTCAATAAGACTGTTGCAGCCGCAGTCTGGTAGGAATCCACGGTGTAGGGGCGGGGCGGGGCCCGTACTCTTTCTTCCTTTTATTATAACTAGTTCGCAGTTATAGTGGAGAGGAAGATAGGACGCGCTCTTGGCTTATCTTCGGACGAGCTTCGAGTTATGACAATGTTATATTGTCGAGTCTACAGTTATCTAAATAACTGACACAAGAACAACTTCTGATGGCAAATATCTTATTAAAGCGATACCTTCTAATGGCATAATATAAAATTCTTAACACTGTTTCCCCTGAATCTCTAAAAGATTTTGGGTTCTTCACGATCACAACTATAAACGGTTCTAACCACTAGACACATCACGAGCCAAGGCATTATTTATTAAATAATATTTTAAAAGGTGCTTGAGGTATCAGTTACAACATTTATCTTGGATAAGATCAAATCTTATTTAAAGAAAAAAGAAAATAATAACTCTATGAATAAATAGCAATAAAAGAATTCAGAGCAAGGTAGACAGGGAGCCTAGTTTTAAGTGCCACGCACTATCAAGATGGAGTTCGAACTCACAACCACCGCGTTAACCCTCAAACGCTATATCATTTACTTCGCAACGATAGTATCTAAATAAACGTTATCTTTAATATACGACAAGCTTCTAAGAATTTAGATTAGAATTTAATTTACAATCAGTTATATTCAGGATAGAAATACCAAGATTCAAGGAATCAGTGATGAGATCGCTTTTGAATTGCTACAGCACTTTACAGATAATTGTTGCAGTATTATTTTCATTGAAAATAGTTTGAAATTCTATAGCTAATTTTGAAATATTTAGATTGAGATATTTTACTGCTAAATGAGTTCTTCAGTTACATTCTCATGCAATATTCATCAGACTTTATTGAAACAATTATTTTTTTTCAGCTTCACGTTGTATTCCACTTGTCGTAGAGTAGACACAGAGAGCCTAATGCAGAGAGACTCCGATGCTCACTTTCCGCCAAATTCTTGACGCTTTGCGTATTAAATATTTCATTTCCTCGCAATAGGAATCGAACTCACAACTTGTCGCGGTTACAGTTACATGATTATGTCTCTGCGCCATCGTCCCTAATGTTTTTTTCAGCTTTATAGTATTATAAAGATACCAAACAAATTTTTCAGCTTTGTAGTATTATACAGATGCAGATGAAATACGAAAATAATATATAATAAACATTTTAACTCACTATTTATACTGAATGACAAAAATAATAAACTGTCTTAACTGAGGCTGGTCTTTATAAAAATCTTTCTTAACGCTTATTAAATCATCGCTAATTCTCGAGTCTTATTTAAGAAAATTTCTTATTAAAATCTTTTTATTTTGCAAAGACTTCTTTGCTCATTGTTCTTTTATGTTTCAAGTGAAGATATTTTTAGTTACTTTTTATTTATTTAACAAATATAAAATATTTGAGTAAAAGTAAGTGGCACACACTAATTATAATTAATTTGACTTAAGGTCATCGTGGTGCAACGGCACAATATCTGACTGTAAAAGTTATTTTGGGTTCAATAATCAATTCCCACTATATTTTCCATTTAAATATTCACCATAACCAAATTTGAGGCCACCACTCCTGTTTTTATTAATACACAAGAATAGTAGTTATTTTGTTTTTATTATTGTTATTTAATATTTAAGAATCTTAATAGACTTGGCTGATTGGAAAGTGAGCGCCAGCATATCCAGCTAAATTATAAAGCTGGAAGCGCGCAACATATATATAACACCGTTTCAAACTACTTTTAAGCTCTTTATATTTCATAAACCAATTAGTCTACATGGATGTAATTAAGTACATTAATTTAAACCTGCTAGGTAGTAATGTATGTAAAATTTTAACAATTTAACTCAAACAAGGATAAATTTCAAACTATAAAACCTGGTGTTAAAAAATAGCCAAGTCAAGTTCAAACTTAATAGTTCAGTACAAAATGGATATACTGACTTGCAAATGTAATAAAACCTGTAGGTAAAAAAATTGTCGAGTGAAATTTAGAATTTGAATTTTATTCTGATTGAAGACATAACTCGGCACCCATATATTATTCTTTTGTCGCTGAAGTCGAGAACGACCTATTACTTAACATTTAACTTGGCTCTCATTTCACATTATTTTTTTTGATGGGATTAAAAATATATTACAAAATACACCATATTACTATCATACAAAACATATCAGACTAGTTTAATAAAGACGTAGCATTATTAATCTGCAATAATAAGTTTTAGTTAAGAAATAGTAATTTGTCCATAATGAATCACCAAAGTTTCTCGACGCGATTACCGGCACGTGACGTGGCTTTATAACAGCGATACATTAGATACAGGTATTTATTTCTTAATTTATACTTCTATACTATTATTATATATAAAGAGGAAAGATTTGTTCTGTGTATGTTTATAGTGAATAAACTTAAAAACTACTGAACCGATCACTGAGTAACATTATCACTGAGTAATAGCCTAGATCCCAGGGCCGCCAGACCTACGTCATTTTAGCGAAGCTGAAATTTTGAGGACTTATTAAATATTTTACTTCCTTCCCTTGGAAATCGAACACATACTTGTCGCATTTAGTTTCACACTTGTGCACCTGCACCACGTCTGGCCTCAATTCGGAAAAAAGATAAAAAAAACGTCATGGCACAGTGGTGGTGGTGGTCATCGTTCCGCTGCTCCACGACAGCCTTTAATTTAATTAAATATTGTAAATTTTAAAATAATATTATAATTGAAATCCTTAAGTAAAAACAATTAATTGAAAAACATTAGAGTTCCTTATTGTATAACATTATCTTATACATAATACTAAATTACGTTGTATACAATTTCTACACTATTTAATTTTTATTTAGCTCGAACGAGCAACTATTAAATAAACCAGCTTAACATAGAAAGTGAAAATTTATTGAAACTAAAATTAAACGTTAATGAAAACAAAGCATTATTATAGTACAAATACTAAGTACCTAGTACTTGTATGGTAATATCTCGCTATTAAAGCTTGACATTCTGGAAAAATAGGAAAATAGAGACATTTATAAGCAGTCTTTTATTGCTATACTGCATCACGTTGATGATGATGTTGATGATGTTGATGTTTCGATTTAACTCACTGTATCCGCTATAAGAGTTACCTCGGAAACTTAGAATATTTCATACATAACTGTTAGTTACTTCCACCATATTATATATTGACCACGCGGACGAAGTTGCAAGTAAACGCTGTACATTCATGTAAAATTTCAATATATAGAGTCTCCTTTGTATATTTTACAACCATTGATGCATACTTTATAATCGCATTATAAACAACCTGTTGAATACCTCGTGACTATGAATACAGTTCATATTTCGTGAAATAAATTATTACTTTGTGATTTGTATCAATGTATTTATGAAGATATTAATAGAGACTGTCGTGACGCAGTTTGACAGTAAATGCGATGGTTGTAAGTGTCTTCGACTCGGTGTAATCTTTTTCTTTTTCATTTCCTTGCTTTGGTAGCAAGACAAAGCGCGGCGTTAAGTTCCACCTCTTAATACGCAAGGTCTCGAAAATCTTATCGAATAATAATATTTTTACTCACTAAGTAATAAGTAGTCAATTATTAAATTTCTTTTGTGAAAATAAAAAAAAGAATAAGTAAAAATTAAATTTAAAGAATTTAAAAATCAATAAACTACTAATTAAATTGTAAAAAGTTGTGGCGCCATTTTAATGTAAATCACTGAAGTCGTGCAAAAACCGAGCTGAACTTACTTTGAATTCATTTAGACTGCAGTTGTCACTATGCAAATAGACGTTCCATTGTTAATATTGGATAACTAATGAATAGATGAGAAAGGTAGTAAAAGGTATTTCATTTCATTTTTTTTTTTAACTACAGTTGAGGCCAGTCGTGGCGCAGAAGCACAAACTGTGGCTGTAAAACCGACTGGTTGTGGGTTCGATCCCCACTCGAGGAGATGAAATATTTACTTACATTTATATTTCCATTTCTTCGCTCTGGTGTCGAGTGTCTTAACACTATGTTCCCTCTGCCTACCCTGCCATGTGTGGTATACAGCGTGAAGCTGATTTATTTTTTATTTAACTACATGCTTTATCCTGCATATAGCATGGTAGTCTAAGGGAACCTAGGGAACCAGAGCATAGGGAATGAAGTTAATTCATCGTCTTCAAATGTGCATTCGGTGTGTAATATAAATGTAAATGCCCCGTGAGCGACGAGCTCGGGTACTCTACCTCTAAATCTGCCTAATGAGACGTGTAATGATTTTATATTAATTAGTTCTAATATTCGCAATAATTTATTATAAAAATGTAAATCAACCTCTTTGTTGAATAAAAAGATGTTTTTAAAATAAAAATAAGATGGAACTGTCACGAGAGAACATGAATAAAAATGACGCTTTATGTAGTCGGAAAATTATAATAACTATATAATAATATTTTGTAATAATTAGATATACTTTTAGACTTGGAGCGGAAGAATAAAGAGAATCTCTGGAATGATATATTGTATTAGAATTTAAGATAGACATTGTACAAGCTTAACAGTATTTAACTCTGGAAGAAATATAAGTTCTGTAAAAGCCGCGAGGTGTTTGATTTCTTTACAGACGTTCCACTTTATAAATCACTGTGGATCCCTGCTTTACTATCTGTCTAGTGTATCATGATTTTGCTCATAGGTTTAAATCCCGCTACGTAAAAATGTTAAAATATTTTTTAAAAAGTATTATTCTTTTAAGTGTGGGATTATATATTGAAAATGTTATATTATCTTTAAAAGAGCTCGAAATTTCGATTAGGTTTCCTCTACCAATCTTGCTATGCGGGAAAAAACGTAAAATATGTAAATAAGAACTTTTTATGTACAACAAAAAAAAAAGTATATATATATTTTAAAACATAATCTATTATGTAAAACCATTTGTAAAACAAGCAATTCTTATTTGTTATTGTAGTTGTACAAGGCACTAGCAATTTATTTAAACAATCTAATACTAGTCTACTACTATCTATGTAGGTTAATAACAGTATTAGCCTGCAACGTCTCAGGAGTAAACGCTCGGCTTTTATATCTTAGCGTACAGCATTGAATTTGTTCGAAATAACACGGTGTTCAAATAAATTTTATACGTAGTAACGTACGTAAATAGCACTGAGTTTACTTTACTCGAATAAAGTTATTTGTTTCTTAAATAAAATAATTGAAATAATGTTTTGAGAAAATAAATGAAATTGTATTATTTTTATTATTGATTTGAACCGTGGCGTTGAGCCCCACCGCTCAATACACGTCTTGAAAATTGGGCGGTGCGTGGGAAACGGCGTGTCTTAAAATTAAGTCACTGCCTTCCCTGATTCACCACTGTATTGAACAACGTCGCGCGTTGCCTCGACACCACTCGAAATAAAAATATTAAATATTTCATTTCCACGAGTGGGAATCGAACCCACAACCTGTCGCCTTTACAGTGATACGCTTCTGCTCCTGAGTCAAGATTGGCCATAAGCCTACCCTGCTATCAGAAAAGATGCATTAAATTGCTCTAAATAATAATTGCTATTATAATTTTAGTTAGTTATACTAAGAGACATTTATTAGTACTTATTTGATTGAGGCCGGTCGTGGCGCAGCGGCACGAGGTGTGACTGCAAAACCGACTGGTTGTGGGTTCGATCCCCACTCGAGGAGATGAAATATTTACTTAAAATTTATATTTCCATTTCTTCGCTCTGATGCCGAGGTTAAGCGCGGCGTTGAGTTCTGCCACTCAACACGCAATGCCTCCAGAATTCAGCAGAAAGTGGGGAACGGAGTGTCTTAACACTAGGTTCCCTCTGCCTACCCTGCTGTTTGCGGGATATAGCGTGAAGCTAATTTAATTTAATTTAATTTTTTGATTGATATTATTAATTAATAGATATTGATATTATTAATCAATAGAATATATATTTAAACATTGAATGATCCCTAAAAATTAGTTTTATATAAGAAATATAACACTATTTTATACTAATATATATATAAAACTATTTTATACTAATTAATAATAAATAGCTTTAGATGTAGTTAAATTATAACCAAAGCTTAAACTAAGTTTAAATTCAATAATATTTTAATTAGAACCGTAACCGATGTAAACGTCTGTTACCACTTGCGGCAGTCAACCCGATAAATATATTTAACGACCTCCTCCTCCTCCTTACTTAGAGTAGATCTAAGATCTGCTTTAAAGTCTAGTCACGTATAAATAGCTAACTTGGCTATGAGTTAAATAAATTATTGTTTAAATTTCTTAGGATATTGAAGTAATTGTGCTTGAAGTGATATATAAAAGGTTTTATATTTAAAATTATGGCAAAATAAATATAGTGAAATATATATTAGACGTCGTGGCGCAGTGGCAGCAGAATAATTGAAATATATATTAGACGTCGTGGCGCAGTGGCAGCAGAATAATTGTGAGTTTTGAATTTATTTCATTTACCCACTCTGGTAGACGAAGTACGGCGTTGAGTTCTGTCACTTAACTTGAATTCCATATTATAATATACTTATGTACATACATAAATGTGATCAGACTTGGACTGCACCTTATTATCCAATTGTATCCAAAACCTAATTCATATGCCGTCTGTATCTGTAAACTATTTTAACGAATTTTAATTTTTTTACTGAATTTACTAAGGCGCATGAAATATAACAAGGATGTGCGGGTTGAGTCCAGTTATTTTCATGTTTTCATTAAAAAAAATAAAATAAAATAAATTAGCTTCACGCTGTATCCCGCACACATCAGGGTAGGCAGAGGGAACCTAGTGTTAAGACACTCCGTTTCCCACTTTCTGCCGAATTCTGAAGGCATTGCGTGTTGAGTGGCACGACGACGGTGGGACGACGGTCGTGGGTTCGATCCCCACTTAAACATTTGAAATATTTTTATTTCTTCTCCGCTTTTAAACACGCAATGCCTTAAAAATTGAGCAATCGATGGGTAACAGAATGTTTAAACACTATGTTCTATTTACCTATAGGAAAAAATATTTGAACAGTAAAGAGTTAGTAATTGAAAAAAAAATAAAAGGAATTTTGAGGCCAGTCGTGGCGCAGCGGCACAAAGTGTGACTCTAAAACCGACCGGTTGTGGGTTCGATACCCACTCGAAGATGAAATATTTACTTAAATTTATATTTCCATTTCTTCGCTCTGGTGTCGAGGCAAAGCGCGGCGTTGAGTTCTGCCACTCAACACGAAATGCCTCCAGAAATCGGAAGAAAGTGGGGAACGGAGTGTCTTAACACTAGGTTCCCTCTGCCTACCCTTCTGTGTGCGGGATACACTGATTTTTTTTTATGATAAAAGGAATTTTATGCGAAGCAAGTATTTGGCCAGACTATTAGAATTAGGTTGTCGTGAACAAAACTGTTTATCGCCAGGGAATTATTTTGTAGTAGCCCAGGGCAAAATAAGAAATTTATTCTATTTTCGCATTAAAAGAATTGTGTTGCTTTACTGATTACTTTTTTAATATAAATAGTATTAGGCCGCTATAAAGCAATAATACAAAAAAAGGTATTAAAGAGAATTTAACATAGTAAATATGTTTTGTATTTGTGTTATCAACTTAGCGAGTCTGCGGCAAAGACTTTTTATGTAATTTAGTTATACAAACAAATACAAGGACAGAAAACTAATAGGTAAATATATAAATATAAATGTATATAAGGTATAGCATGGTGAAAGAGGGAGTTAAGACACTCCATTTCCTGGAATCCGTCCCTATTTTAAAGCCATTGCTTAAGAGAGAGTTAAGTAGAGGAACTCAACGTTGCACTTTGGAAAAAGTTTCCAAAGTGCGTTTCCAAGGTGCAAAACGAAATAACACATTCTCTCATCAAATTCATAACCGTCACGTTTACTGGCAAATGTTGGGCAACTCCGCCACTACCTTGAAAAGTGGAAAACGGAGAATAGTGTCACTGTCTTTGGATATTATTAATAAAAAGAAACACACACACATGCAAAAATAATAATATGTAATAATTTTGTACGAACTATATAAATTATACGTATTTCTAATTAGACCGCTATAGCGCTCTCATTTAAAGTCCCAGCGAACTATTCCAATTGAAACTCAATGCAACAAAATTAGTAGTCAAGTTTTTAATACTTTTAGTTCGTTGAACATCTTTTTTTTGCAAGAATATTGAAAAAGTTACAAGTTATTTTCATAAGTACGTCTCCGACTACGTCTGGACTTTACGAAACCGAGTTAAGTCTAAAATGTACCTAATTATTAAATGAGATGATTTTTTGACTGGAAAAATAGAAGTATTAAAATATGTTAAGTGTTATTTATATAAGTAAAAGGAAAATAAATGTTATAACACCACATTTTCTACTTTACGTTTCGTTTTAAAAGGGAAGTTCGGCAAATCACAAAACCGCACCATTTTATTTTAGTCTGATATCACAACACTTTCATTATGGTGCATTTGCCAACAGATTAATACATTCAATCATTAACAACTTATTTTCATAATTTTGTGCCTGTGGCTGCTTCATGTCGTCGACGGCAAGGGCGCCCCCCGCGCGAGTCTAACCTAGGCTTGCGGCCGTAATCAGAGCGTTGAATTATTTCAATATTACATTTTCTCGAAAAGTATTCTTCCAGATTATATGAAAATTACCTTCATAAAATTTTCTTGATGATGAAATAATTTTCGTTGTATATACATGTCAAATAAAAATCGATGAAGTATCATCTTACAGTTTTCAATTATTTTCTGTCACAAAATGCCTTATTGTCACTTATTTTTAAGACAAAAAAAGTCCACGGATACTGTATATAATACGGTGACGTGGGCTGTTTTTAAGAACTAATAAAATAGAATATTTTTGTAATGAAATGTTCTGACATATATTTAGCGCACGCGCTTAAAGCAATATGATGGCGTTTATTATTATTGTTATTTCGTTATTTAAGGGTATAAATAACGAAATAACAAATATATATATAGCACTCTTGAGGAATGTAGGTAATTTTTTAAACGCTTGGACGCTTTCCAATAGGCGCGGGTTCAAATCCCGCTTTGTTTATACTATCCCGCTTTGTATGAAGTTATTCAAGCTAGTTTTTGAACGAAAATTAGCATCTCTTCTACTAAAGCTAAACCTCAAGCCAAAGACAAACTTGGCGATATATTTTTTTCATGTTAGTATTTCATAGATTTACTATAATCTATATATATAAAAGGACATGTACCTGACTGACTGAGATAAGACGCACGCACAGCCTTAGAAATCACCCCTAAGGGTGCAAATAAGCGGGCGAAGCTGCGTGCGCCCACTAGTTTATTTTATAAAGAAAAGGCATCACTAACTTCTGTTCCACACATACATGATTATACCCTTTATTGGAGTTTCCCAGCTCTAGTCTCTAGTCTCTAGTCTCCAGCTCCAGATTGACACTCACTCACAGTGCACACGAGTACACTCGCTAATTATAATTAGAGCACGCGAGGTGCGCTTAGAGCACAATAGCGGTGATTGCACGCTGATTGCTGCCTACGTACATACATACATTACATATTCGTTACAGTATCGAGTGTAGTTCGTGGTATACGTGCTCGGTTTTTATACCTTTCTTGACATCTTTGAAAAGAAAGATATGATAAAGCTGGAATTTTGTTTAAACTTTTATATGCTTAAACCTATGAAGAATTTGAATTGCAGGATATTATGGTTAAAAAATTAAATTAAATTAGCTTCACGCTGTATCCCGCACACAGCAGGGTAGGCAGAAGGAACCCAGTGTTAAGACACTCCGTTCCCCACTTTCTGCCGAATTCTGGAGGCATTGCGTGTTGGGTGGCAGAACTCAACGCCGCGCTTAACCTCGACACCAGAGCGAAGAAATGGAAATATAAATTTTAAGTAAATATTTCATCTCCTCGAGTGGGGATCGAACCCACAACCAGTCGGTTTTGCAGTCATACCTCGTGCCGCTGCGCCACGACCGGCCTCAATTATGACGAGTTCATTATATCCTGCAATTCAATTTTCATTCAATTTGATAGGATTTTCTTCTGTTGAATTTTAAAATAGGTAATGTAATGTGATCCGAGGGTTCCGCACAAAAATTGGAGATCTCGAGCTTTTTCTGAAACTTTTGCTTAGTGTATCCAGAGCTCTTTTATCTGAGACTTCACTTGAAGTAGCGGCTTTAATATCAAATTTTGTCCCATTTTTAAGTCTATTATTTTTTTTGGATTTAACGACAAATGTACAATTTCTTGATTTTTTCCTGAACTAGTAGTACTTATAGATGCTAGCTGTCAAATTTCATAGTTCTAGGTCAACCGAAAATATCTTATTAATTTTGATTCCTTTTACATTGTTGAAATATGCGTTTTCTGCGATATAAACGGTATATTTTTTTAAGTAAATGTAGAAAAAAAATTTTTTTCAGGATATCATGGGACCGTTGATCTGAGTATATGGTTTAATTTCAACTCGATATCTCCAAGCGTTTCCGAGATAAAGGCTCCCGACAGACAGACAAAAAAAGTGATCCTTCACAAACAAAGGATTATTGTTTTCATTAAAAGGTGCAGAACCCTAAAAGACCAAATATTGAAATTAGATTCCATAACCTTCGACTTAAATAAAACAATTATATTACGTTCTTAATGTACAATATACATACACTTGTTTGGAAAAAGTTAGCCACATTAAGCTATAACTAAATAAAAAAATAATTTAGCTTCACGCTGTATTCCGCACACAACAGAGTAGGCAGAGGGAACCTAGTTTTAAGACACACCGTTCCCTACTTTCCGCCGATTTATGGTGGCATTGCGTGTTGAGTGGCAGAACTCAACGCCGCGCTTGGCCTCGACTATAGAGCGAAGAAAGAAAAATATAAATGTAAGTAAATATTTAATTTCCTCGAGTGGGGATCGAACTCACAACCAGTCAATTTTATAGTCACAGTTTGTGCCCCTGCGCCACGACTGGCCTCACAAAAACTATAACATTAGAACCAAATTTGTACGTACAGTATGGAGTAATGTACATAAATTAAGAGCATTGGCGTCTGTAAAATAAGTAAAAAGTTATAAATTCGAAGATTTATTATCGAAGGCTCTCTGTTTCCAAGCAAATTTATGTTTCCTAGACGGTGAGGCATTAAATTCTACAGGATACAGCATAAAGCTACAAAAATCTTCTTCTAGTTTTTGATACGATTTCAGAATAATTGTTAGATCAACAGATGATTCTTATCAAAAGATCCCCATTATATAGTTCAAATAAACCTCTTTGAATCCATTTTCTTTGTGCTTTTTTTAGTTCAGAGCAACACAATTACGCAGACGCTACTCCTTAAGCCTTGTTGCTATTCCGCCTCACTTCAAGAAAAACGAAACAAAAACTAAGTTACACTGCAAAATATAATAACACTCCTTGTTCTAAGAAAATTGCTATTTTTATATGCAAAAGTTATTATTCGAGGATTTCCTTTCTTAAAATTATTTTCTTGCATTTTTATTAGTTTAAAGTTGATGTAATTTGTTTTAAGGCGCAAGAGTGTGGTAAGACTATCGATTCGATTCCCGTTCGGGGGAATAATATTTTTTGGATATTAATACTATCATTTCCCTGAGTGGTCATCGAATTCACAGCCTGAATGAGAATATTTTTTTAAAATTTTCAGACATAACTACGCAATATCTGACTGTAAACGTAACGGTTTCGACGTCGAGTTCTACACGGGTAATTAATAATTTCTATTTCTTTACCTTTGGTAAGAAGAACTTCTTCTTCTGGCGTTGAGTTCCGCCACTAAACATACTCTATTATCATTTCCTCGTTCTGTTAAAAAGCTGTCTTTTAAAAATACAAGGAGTGGTATTGAGTTCCGCCACTCGTACAGCGTGAATCAATTTTTTCAAGGCATAATCATAATCACTTTTTAAATTAAAATAATATAGAATCAGCTACACGCTGCACCCCGCAGGGTAGGCAAAGGAAACATAGTGCTAAGACACTCAATTCCTCATTGTCTGCCGAATTCGGGAGGTATTCCGTAGTGAGTGGCGGAACTCAACGGTGCGCATGGCCTCGATATCAGAGCGGATAAATTAACTTAAATTTAAATAAATATTTCATTTACTCGAGTAGGGATCGAACCCACAAATTATCGCGTTTACAGTTACACGTTGTGTACCTATGCCACGACTGGCCTCTAAATAAAATATTCATTTTTTTTATTTAGCTTCACGCTGTATCCCGCACATAGCAGGGCAGGCAGAGGGAAAGTAGTGTTAAGACACTCCGTTCACCACTTTCTGCCGTATTCTGGAGGCATTGAGTGTTGAGTGGCAGAACTCAACGCCGCGCTTAACCTCGACACCAGAGCGAAGAAATGGAAATATAAATTTAAGTAAATATTTCATCTCCTCGAGTGGGGATCGAGCTCACAACCAGTCGGTTTTGCAGTCACACCTCGTGCCGCTGCGCTACGACTGCCCTCTTATTGATTTTGTTTTATCAAAATATTCATGATTAATTATTATCTTTTTTTTAATCTGCTTGGCATAAAATCATGAAGCTAAGTAAATAAATATATAATAAATAATTGGCATGATACCTTAAAACTGTAATTTTGTACCGGTAGCATTATTAGATTGGAGCTCTGCGGCCACAGGGGCTTTCATTACTCGCCGCTGCCTTTAATCTTGTTAAGACGTTGTATTCTACACGAGAAGCCACGGAACTAGGACTGGAAACTTAGATATTAATATATAATGGCCACATTTATTATATGACGCCATCTGACAGTAGACGGGACGTTTGTGGACTCGACTTCCACTTGAGGGAATGAATTGTTTTCATTTCGTCCGCTCGGGTATCAAGATAAAGCGCGCCATCATGTCTCTAAAGATTATCCAAGAAAGAGGAACTGAGTCTCTTAGTAAGTTTCTTCTGCCTATCCTATTATATGCGAAATACAGGATGAAATTAAAAATATTTTATTTGAACCTTCTATTCTTAACCGACTTCAGCAAGGAGGCTATAAGATCATCATGTACATATGTACTTTTTATTTCATTTATTTTATTTCAGCTTCACGCTGTATCCTGCACACAGCAGGGTAGGCAGAGAGAACCTATTGTTAAGACACTCCGTTCTCCACTTTCTGCCGGATTCTAAAGGCATTGCGTGTTGAGTAGCAGAACTCAACGCCGCGCTTTGCCCCGACACCAGAGCGAAGAAATGAAAATATAAATTTATATAAATATTTCATCTCTTCGAGTGGGGATGGAACCCATAACCAATTGGTTTTACAGTCAGACTTTGTGCCGCTGCGCCACAACTGGCCTCATTTGTACTTGTACATACATAGTCATGTGATTTTATTAGAATTGGATATTATTTAAGTATTACAATTGTTTATCTAAACTATATTGTATGCTGTGAGTGTGTGATATATTACTTCACTTAATATTTATAACATTACATATTTAAACTTCACAATGTAATGGAAATACAAGTTTAAAATAAACATATCATCAACATTGTTATCTGTAAAAACAATACGTATAAAACAAATATATTTTTCCACTTTAAACCAATAAATAAATATTTTTCCATATTGTCCATATTTGTTTTTCGTAAATATCTTTTTATTTGGTAGCGGTTGCACTTTGTTTCGTTCGAGGGCTTTCAGCTTTTACCGATATCAGTTTGGACACTATGTGTAATGGTTTTATATTAATAGTTTGATATTCGCAATAGTTTATTATAAAAATGTTATCGATCTCTTTGTTTATTCAAAAGATATTTTTGAAAATAACTTTATAGAACTACCACCAGAAGACACGACTAAAACAACGCTTCATGTGGTCGGAAAAGATTTTTACACTTTTAGACTTGAAGCGGAAAGAGAGAATTTCCTCTCGAATAGCATGTTATATTAGAACTTAGGAGATACATTGTACAAGCTTAATGGTATTAAAAATAATCTGATGAAAAAAAAACCACACAAGCGCGAGTCGGACTCGCCACTAAGGGTTCCGTGCAAAAGTTGAAGTTCTCGGGCTTTTTTTTAAATTCAGGCTTAGCTTAACCAGAGTCCTTTCATCTGATACCTCACGTGAACTAGCGGTTTTATTACCAAAATTTTCCCCCATTTTAAGGTTATTGTTTTTTAGGACTTGACCAG
Organism: Heliconius erato x Heliconius himera; assembly: GCA_013421005.1. Taxonomy (NCBI): domain Eukaryota; kingdom Metazoa; phylum Arthropoda; class Insecta; order Lepidoptera; family Nymphalidae; genus Heliconius; species Heliconius erato x Heliconius himera. The sequence goes on from JAATLQ010019429.1 coordinate 53,294, forward strand.
AAATGTATAGTTTTCCGATTTCCTAAACTCGTACTACCTATAGATGCTAGGTGCAAAATTTCATAATTCTAGGTTAACCGAAAGTACCCTTTTAGGTCTTACTCTCTTCATAGAATTGAAATGCGCGTTTCTTGCTATATAAACTTGCTATATAATTTCTTGCTACATATCTTTTTTTAAGTATAAATAGACATACATTTTTTAAGGAAATCATGAGGCCATAGATAGGTATATGAAGTTTGAACTTTAGCTCGATATCTCCAAGCGTTCCTGAGATAAAGTCTCATGACAGACAGACGGACGGACAATAATGTGATTATATAAGAGTTCCCTTTTTCCTTAAAACGGTGCCGAACCCTAAAAGATATATTTTGAATATTTTTGCTTATAATATATTGTAGGTGGTATTTTTTTTACACGCTCTTTTATATTGACATATAACTATTTAATAAAAATTTAGGAACTGAAGTTGTTTATCTACTTGTAATATTTATATATATTACAAGTAGATAAACAACTTCAGTTACTATTTATATTTTATATCGTGAATCTTAGCAAAGGTGATAATACTTTTTTCTAGCTTCACACTGTATTCCACATATATAAGGGTGGGAACCTAGGGACATTGACGTTCCCCATTTTCTACCGAGTTCTGGCATTGCGTGTTGAGTGGTAGAACTTAACGCCGCGCTTTGCCTCATTACCAGAGCGTCATGTATGAGCATCATGTCAGGTAGGTAAATATGTATTTGTAGTCAAACCATCTTTTGACATATTGTCAAAGACTCCTAAATTTCTTTTCGCGTTATACATAATAATATAAGGGTTATTCATAGAAACTTGTTGCTTATACAGCCGATGTGACAAGAGTAACGCACGAACGCACCCTTCACGGTACACCGCCATTCTACGAAGTGAAATAATTCTGACAAGCGAAATCAAAATATTCTTTACGTGTCAGGATGTAAGGGAAAAAAGACCAATAAATATATTTATCTTAATATATCTATTGGCCTTTTTTATCTAAATATATATATTGGCCGAACCAATAAAAGATTTATTAATCTTCGACATTATACAAAGAGTTTCTGACTTCAAACACAATGATTATAGGTCAACACTCGGGAGAATATATTATTTTCATTTCTCCATACTGCCACACAAATTGCGGCGTTGAGTTCCGCTATTTAACGAACAAAATTATAAATTTTAAATCGTCCACTGCGCCATGTCGGACAGTTTTACATTACAAATTTAAATTATCTGCACCGTTGAGGTAAACGAAGGTTTAATTGCGTTTCTAGTTCAAGACAGGATAATTGTCGCTTCAGAGTTGCGTGCCGCTTGATTTATAATAGTGCCCTATATCAACTAACGAAGAAACGTTTTCTGTACTTTGAGAAAATAAATTTTAGATTAAAATAAAAGCAATGTATAGTAAAAGAGATTATTTTTTATATACGAATGTGGATCAAATTGTCTATATTTAAAGGATCTAGAGTCAAGACTCTCTTAACTTCGCTTGCCGTCTAATTTTATGATACTTTACAAATTTCTGCTTCGATTTATATTACAAAAAAAAATATATTATTCTGGATATGAATCAAATTCAGCGACAGCATTTCTATTCTAAATTTTAGAGTGAAGCTTACTGTGTCATACCTCAACGGGTTTTAAATCAACTTCAGGCTGTATCCCGCTGTAACACTGCAGAGTAGGCAGAGATAACTTAGTGTGAAGACACTCCGTTCCCCACTTTCCGCCGAGTTCTGGAAGCATTGCGTGTTGAATAGTGGAGCTCAACGCCGCGCCTCGCCACAACGGAATTTAGTAATTTAATTTAGGATTATTAAATATGAGTACGTCATAAATTGCAAGTTCACATCACTTGCAATGAATGTTGATGAGATATTAAACATTATTTGACTTCTACTTGGATACTTGGCTTGCCACGAAAGCTTTGGTAGTGAAGGAAGGTGATCCGCAAATAACAAGTTCGTTTTGAGATAATTGCCAATAAATTGGCACAGTGGAGAGATTGCAAGCTTTGATTAGATTTTGAAAAATCCTTTACTAATGTTATCCAATACTCGATAACCAAATTTTATGCCAAATTTCAACATAATGAAGGAAGAGATCCCTCTGGAACCTAGTGTTAATATACTAATTCTGGAGGCATTGCGTATTGAGTGGCACAACTCAACGCCGCGCTTTGCCTCGACACCAGAGCGAAATGGAAATATAAATTTAAGTAAATATTTCATCTTCTCGAGAGGGGATCGAACCCACAACCAGTCGGTTTTACAGACACACTTGGTGCCGCTGAGCCACGACTGGTCTCATTAAATTTCCTATTATAAAAATAACATAAAAATATTACAATAAGTTTACGATCATTTTCAATACAAGATAAGTAATACAAGGTCGTATCGACGTTCAGATTTGCGATAATCTATCAGTTTGACGCGGTGTGAGTAATGGTGGGGAATTAGAGCGGGTCGTTAATGAGCACGCCTCGCGCTGGCTGGTGTAGAGATTGTGCTTATTATTACGTCGTCTTTGTAAGCTTTTGGTAAAAGTTTGAGTTATTAAGAAACTTTTATATTTTTTGTTTTTATAAGATTCTTTTATCATTTTCCAGTCCGAATTCTAGGTATTTTGTATTGGACTGGGATTGAACCCGTCGCGTTTACAACCCTGGGCTACCCTACTACGCCACGTGGCTTCGGACCTAACAAATAACTACAGGTTCAATACAATTATTATTTGGAATGGAAGTCGAACACATCAATTAAAACTTACTCAAACCGATACCAAACAGATTGCCAATTGGAGCACCTATATGGTTTAGGTATATTTTTTTTATAAATTTTACGGTAATATTTATATTAATTAAGTTAGTAAAAATAATAAATTTATTATAAGTAGAGTAAAACGATTACGAAAATACATGCGCCAATAAACTTTTGGAGTAATATTGGAAAATTAGCACGAAGGCTTAGTACTAGACATCTCTATATATCTCTATATATATAATAAAAGGATAGAAAAGTCAATTCTGTACATGAAAGATATAAAAAAAATAAAAATTAGGTCGGTTTATATGTCGATTATAGAACCTAAAAAACCACTCAACAGAATTCTTGTCTGTCTGTCTGTCTGTCTGTCTGTTTGTTTGTTCGTCAATCACGCAATAACTACTGGACAGAAATTGATGAATTTTTGCATAGTGTTAGCCTAGGGGCCCAAGGTACATTTTTTTTGGGTTTCATTCCGAATTTCATTATAGTTTTATTTTAAAAAAATAAAATCTGAAAAATGTAAATTACTTAAAATACCGATAACTACTATATGAAAATAATTTATTTTTAGCATGGTAATAGTTCAAAATCTAATACAACTTATAAAATAGTTTTTATCATAGAGTACAAAGAAATTTTACTAGAAAAAATCACATAATTATATTTTTTTATAAAAAAAATCGACTTCTTCAATTTCAATCGGATTTCATACTCTGAATTTAACCAAACTTTCACCAAACTATCCTTTATATGTACCCTTTCTAATAAAAAAAGAATCATTAAAATCAGTTGAGTTGATATTGAGATATTAGTCCATTTGTCGCGCACATACATAATGTAAATTTGAGATTTATATGGTTTTTTCATAGATACCATTGTCGAAAATGAACTAAATTAAAATAGGACTACACGGGGCACACTAGCTTCCAAAAAAAAAAGAATCATCAAAATCGGTTCACAGAGTCAAAAGTTCTGAGCTAACAAGGATAAAAAATACAGTCGAATTGATGACCTCCTCTTTTAAGAAGTCGGTTAATAGAAATTTGAAATAATTAAATTACGATTATTGTATTTAACCACAATTTAAAAGAAAAAAGTATATTGAGGTCGTTCGTGGCACAGGGGCACAAAGCATAAACTGGTTGTGGGTTCTATTCCCACTTGAGGAAATTAAATATTTATTTAAATTTATATTTCCATTTCATCGCTCTGGTGTCGAGGCAAAGTGCGGCGTTGAGTTTCACTACTCAGCACGCAATGCCTATAGAATTCCGCGGAAAGTAGGAAACAGGAAGTAGTGTCTTAACACTAGGTTCCCTCTGCCTACCCTGCTGAGTGCGGGATACAGCGTGAAGCTGAAAAAAGAAATACAATTAATAGTTGTTTAGTCTACTATAATTATTATTTTAAACGTCAACGTTGGTGACATTAACAAAAATAATAAAGTAGGTATATTTTTCGGGACTAGCTCAAATGGCGATATCTGCAATAAAAAATACAGTAATACCCCGACTTACGCTACCCCGTTTTACGCGAATTTGGAGATACGCGGTTTTTCATTTTGATTGCCGCGCATCGGCTCTCTCGCTCTGCCCACTCAGTGTTCAGTTTGCGACAGGTTTAAACATGTTCCGCGTGAAATTGTTTTACGTGCGCAGTGCGTTTTACTTATAATCTCTAATTATAACGTCTAAAAGAACGAAAAATGAGTCATTTGAGCATAACAAGAAAAGAAAACACTGTCTTTGGAGTGAAAACTAAATATAATTAAAGACTTTGAAGTAAAAATGAAAATTTGTGAATTGGAAAAGAAAAAAAA